>JANHFP010008353.1:139608-153079 GCA_032468135.1 Calamaria suluensis | reverse complement strand
TACAGGTAAAGTTTCTAAAAATCCTTTCTTAGTGAGCATGTGCATACCAAGTGGAACAGGTATGCCAAATTTCATGTATGTAGGTGAAATAGTTTTGGAGATCTCGTGATGAGTCAGTCAGTCAGTCAGTGGTATTTGGCAAATATAGTGGTGGGGATTTAAGCACGAAGCAGAAAGCACCAGTCTGAAGATGACGAGTGGGACCTCATCGAAACGTTGCCAAGATACTCTCAATCTTACACGGGAAAAGACCCAAATACACCAAGACCTACATACCTATACCCGTGAAAATCTACAAAATGTCTGTCTGTCTGTATGTGTATGTATATATATGTGTGTGTGTGTGTATGTATTCTATTCAGGTTATTTGACTTTATTTTTAAATCATATACTATACTGCAGTTTCCTTTAGCACTTTCCTAAAAAAAAAGCTACACAACAGCAGAGAAACAGTTTCATTAACCTAAACTGTATATATAACTGTATATATATATACACACGATGCAGGCGGCCCGGGTTCAAATCCCAGAAGAGTATGGCTAGCTGATGAGAGCTAAATAGCTTGAAATAGATCTACACTAGTCTCCCTTTATTTTCAATATCAGTAAAAAAACAAGAAACAAATTTGATGCAACAATGTTGTTATATAAAGTACTGCCTGGATAGTCTCTGGAGATGAGCTAAAAGGCAAAAGGAAGCAAGTTGCTCCTTCATAATTGAGTAACCAGGTGCCTCCACAAAAAAAACCACACACACACACACACACACATATATGACTGTAAAATGCACTCCCCCCTCCCAAAGTGGGTGGAAATATCTGTGTCTTATAGAGTGAATATTGCGGCGGAGGGAGGGGTTGGTGCGGTACCAATCAGTTGTTCTAGGTAGCAGGGATTGCTGCCACTGCCTGTTCATTGTCAATGAGTAGTGGTGAATGGGCCGTGGCTGTGGCAAATGGGCAGCAGAGGCAGATATTTTTTTCTGGTTTTCCTCTTCTAAAGCTAATGTGCATCTTATAGGCTGGAGCTTCTTATAGTCTGAAAAATACGGTATTCGATTCATCAGTGATACCAGTAGGAAAAAAGGACAATAGTGGAAACAACAGTAGAAAGTTGAAATATTCTCTTTCAAAGAGTCTTACATAATTATGCACTTGGTAGTTAAGATTTTTACTCAGAAAATAATCTTTATAAATAAAAGGTAACAATAGCACCTCATTAGGCATCATTATCTGTGTCATTTTTGAAGGCTGCAGTATAAGACCTTCTCTCAGTCATACAGCTTTTTTAAAATACATAATAATGCCTGACAATAGATTGTTTTGTACTTACATTTGGACTGTTAGCTATACATTTGGATAGGATATTCTCTTTCAAGAGGTTTTTCCAAGATGGGACAGGTAATAAATTGATCAAAGAGCTGGGACATTTTATTTGTAAGCAAAATTACTGTTCAGAACTCCTTAGTTTATGAAATAAAATATGCTAGAAATTATATTTTTCAATAAATAAATCCTTGTAAGAACATTAGTTAAATTAATTGGCACTCGATTTGGAATAATCAAAGTGCATAGTTGATTTGGGAAATTTGTTGTCACAAGCTAATAGGATTATTTTTTAAAAAAATCAATGGAGACCAAGGCCAAGAATAGTATGATAATGTCATAATACTTCCATACTTATACCCAACATTCTACTATGTTGTCCTGGTTGCTATTCCCCACCCACTCCACCAAATGGCTCAATTTATCTGGCGCTGTCAGCACACAGCACTGCTTTGAGAGTCCAAAGCAGTGGGCGATAACTGTATCCAATTGGCTAGAGACTGAGTTAATTTCTTAGTAATCTCTTCCTCTTCCTGTCCCGCCCAGTTCGTTAATTCAGTCCTAGGCTAATAGAGGGAACTTTACAGCTCCGCTGTTATTTCTCCCTATTTACTTAATCAAATCATCTTAAACTGTGAATCTCCTTCATAAAGGCAAGCCTAACATTCTCCTTTTAAAACTGCCGGGCAAATCCAAGCCGTGGCGTCGGCTTCTACCTCGGGCTGCTCCTTATCTGATCGGATTATCATTGGAGCTCCTGGTCGCCATTTTCTTTCATAAAAATCGGCAATTGTAAGCCAAGCGCGCAAGGGGATCGTAATGCCGATTCAGCGTGCCAAGGGGTGATTCCAAAGCATTGAGATTGAAGTCTATTTACAATTTCGGCAAGCGGTTTAGTCAGGAGGCCATTGTGTCGTCTCTGCACCATATTGCCGCCTCCCCCGCCCTTCCCCCTTCAGGCTGCTTCTTCCTTGGCATGGGTTACTTGGGATGGACAGCATTTTGAGTGCCCATTTGGTTAAACTACCATCTTTGTGAACATAAATGGGTTTTTCCCTGTCACAGGTCAATCAGGCACTGCAGCCATATAATTCGTCATGGTAGATTACAGTCACTCTCCTTCTCCAACCCCTCATCACTCTGAGGAATCACAGGTTACTAAACGAGGCAGATCTCATGCTAAGGCCTCTAATACCAAAACTAGCACATCTAGTAAATCCTCATCAAGCGCTGCGGATAAGGATGCAATGAGAAGGCAGAAAGCCCTAGAGAAGCAATTTGCAAAATTTCAAAGGCGTACTGAGGCTCCCAGGGTCAGCCTAATTCCACGCATAACCTTCCAACAGCCTAATTTCCACGCATAACCCTCAGGTTATTACTGCTCAGGCATCCCCATTTAATTGGTCTCCAACCCCTTCCTTAGTGGGACAAGCTGATTCCAATGACCCTGATCTCCCATCCGTGTCTGATGCAAGAATGTCAAAAGACACCCACTGTCAAAGAACCCGCAGCCCCTCAGCTACATTTACTCCTATGGCAGCGGGACTTCGTCCTGAAGAGGGTCTGACCTCATCCCTCTCACAAGAGATCCGGGACATGATCATTCTCACTGTCTCACAAGGAATTGACAAAGTATTTGTCCAGAGGATGCTGAAAATTCATGCACTCATTCACGAAGATGCACAGGCAGAGACCATTTTGCAGAGCGTCAGTCATCTAGTCCTTCTCACCACAGTGAATTTTCAATCATGGGTGAAGAGGATCCTATTGAGTACAACATGTCTGATGATGAAGGGGTTCTGCCTGACAGACCCAACCAAACAGGGCTATTCAAATATGAGCTCTTCAAGACCTTACTACACAAGACAAAGGCCACAGCCAACATGGGGGCACTCAGTGGGCAAACTGAGGGATCCGCGGACCCTCTAGATCAGTGATGGCTAACCTTTTTGCAATCATGCGCCGAAAATAGGGAGCGCCCAGGGGGGTTGCAGGCCTTCCAGAGGCTGGAAACAGCCTCTTTGCTGAGTTCTGGTGTGCCCAGAAGGCGCAAAAATCAGATGGCCAGCACCCACATGTGCATCAGAGCTGAACTAGGGCAACACTCGCGTGCCCACTAATATGGCTCCACGTGCCACCTGTGGCACCCGTGCCTTAGTTTCGCCATCACAGCTCTAGATCCCACAAAATTTGTCTTTACGGAACCAGTTACTGACCAAGAGGCTATTCCATCGCCCAAGTACTTCATTGATGTCAGTCAGAGGCAGTGGACCCACCCAGGCCAGGTTCCCGCACCAAGCAGCATGGACAGGAAATTGTATACTGTTGAAAAACAACTAGAGGACCTGCTCGCACTTCTTCCAGTGGATGTTCTGTTGTCAACCATGGCTACTTCTAACATTGTGCCATTAGAGACTGCTGAAGGAGTCAGGCCTGAAGACAAAAGGGCTGAATTGACCACTTGCAGAACCCACCAGGCGGCTTCCTGGGCAATTAGATCTGCTACAGCTGCCTCCTTTTTTGCCAGAACCTCCTTGATCTGGCTCAGACAAATACAAAAGTGAGCTCCCACTAGAGACATCCGCTTACTTCAGGATATCAGCAAGCTAATAGCAGCTATGGAATATTCAGCTGACACAACACTCAATTCTACCAAGTTTGCTACGTGCTGTCGCATCTAACATCTCTCTACGCCTTCCCCCAATTCTCCTCATTCCAAGGGTTATCTGGAAGATGCTGGAAGAACAAGCAGAACTCATTCTAATAACTCCTTACTGGCCGAAGTTGGTTCGCCGACCTGATGGACCTCTCAGTCGAACATCACTGGAAAATACCACTGCACCAGGTATCCCTCAGTCAAGGGGCCATTCTCCATCTGGATCCTCAGTGGCTCCAGTTGGCCGTTTGGAGATTGAGTGGGACATTCTGAGATCGGAACATATTCCTAGTGACATTCCCATCATTCTGGCGGCTCGTCGACCATTCACAATCCGTATTTATGATGCTACACAGGCCGCTTTTCAATGCTGGTGCTCTCAACACCATCTTGAACCCAGATGCGCCACCGTTCCACACGTCTTGAGTTTTATTTGATCTGTACTACTCAAGGGTTTGGCACCCAACACTCTAAAAAGACAAGTGGCCGCACTTTCCACCATTATTCCAGGGTCTGGAAACGAGACCATGTCCCAACACCGGAGGATACGAAGCTTTCTCAGGGGGGCCTCTATAATTCGCCCACCCACAGTCCACATATTTCCCTCATGGGACCTGCCTTTTGTGCTACAGGCACTAACCTTGTCTCCTTTCGAACCATTGGAGACCATCACTCTCAAACTGCTTTCGTTCAAAGTCTCCTTCCTTGTGGCTATTACGTCAGCCAGACACATTTCAGAGTTAGCAGGACTTTCTGTCAGAACAGATCTTTGCATTTTTCACCTGGATCGTGTAGTGCTGCATTTAGACCCAACATTTATACTCAAAGTAAATTCACTCTACCATAGATTGGAGGAACTAATCCTGCCAACCTTTTGTTCCAATCCGCGACATCCAAAGGAGCGTCAATGGCACAAGGTACACAGGGCACTAGGTATTTACATCAACAGAACTAGACCCATCAGAAAAACAGAATCATTCATTTCCTTTCAACCTTTGTCACTCGGCTCAAGAGTGTCATCTCACACCATTGGTCGCTGGCTTAAAGCCTGCATATCTCAAACCTACGATCAGAGCTCTCGTCCGCAGCCCGGACATATCACGGCTCACTCAACTCGCAGCGCAGCAGCAGCAGCCGCCTGGGCAAACCAGGAGTCCATACTTGAGGTCTGCAAAGCAGCCACTTGGTCTTCCCCATCTCCATTCATCTGGGCTTACAAGATCGACAAGTTTGTGTTGCCTGAGGCCGCATTTGGCAGGAGAGTTTTACAACATGTCCTTCCTGTCCCTTCTTCCCTGGACACTTCTAAGTCCCACCCTAGGGATATTTAGCTTAGGTATATCCCACTGCTTTGGACTCTGAAAGCAGAGTGCCAGAGAATGAACATTGTCTTGCCTGAACGTTCTTTCTTGGCGCACTGCGTGAGAGTCCAAACCCCTCCCTTTATTGATAAGTGCCCAGGGGGCTGGTTATTATGGTTGTTACTGTTTCTTGGTTCTTTTAATACAGTTCAAGTTTATTCGACTACGGTCCTTTGTTAACGAACTGGCCGAAACAAGAAGAGGAGATTACTAAGAAATTAACTCAGTCTCTAGCCAATTGGATACAGTTATAGTCCACTGCTTTGGACTCTCACGCAGCACACCAAGAAAGAACGTTCAGGTAAGACAACGTTCATTCTGGTCGCAGAAGCTTCAGAGCTGTCCAACTGAACATGATTTGAGATTATCAAAATAGTAGGGAGCTGTCCAATGAAAACAAGGAACGCAAATATCTGAGATTGTATTTCCACTGTTCTACACTTTTATGTGTCTGGGTGTGCTGATCTGTCCATTCTAGATTGTCTTAACAGAAAACATTTCTCAAGAAAGTAAGTCAAATCAGTCCTTTTGTGCTGACAGATAGCTGAATCTTAATTTCTGCATTTCCTGTTAAATTTGCTGCCACCATTGATCCTGGAAGTAATTTTGATGGATCTCAATCTGAGGGAAATGCCCATATATAAAGGAAATGTAGCAATGTACCAAATCTGCAGCATTTTTTGTTACATCTGAAGCTGAATAGATTCTTTTAAAATATAATACTAGAACATTTGTCAATACTGTAGGCAACATAGGCTTCCTTCTATGTGGAAGAAGAGAGCTGGCGTTACTACAATTTGGAGGTTTATATTCAAAAGGAAGGTGTTTAACTTCTGTCATCATGCCTATATACTGGAACAGTAATCAACAGTTTCTTCCTTAATATGTTTGGGAGTACCTGTCTATCAGGAGTGCCAAATCAAAAAAAAAATCATATTGGATTGTGCTGGGGATTCTAAATTTTTCTACTTTATCTAAAGTAGTTGTTAATCCAGCAACTATTATAGATTTGTTCATTGCAGTTCATATCTGTGACATGATGAATAGGAATTTGTCACCACTTTCTGTCAGTAACCTCTCCTTTGAATTCTTACAAAGTCCTGCTTAAGTCATCAGTGATAGTATCTAATCATCTGGTCTCCTATTGGCCTTTTTTTGATTGCATTCAATTTTTCCAACTAGAAGTATTTTCCAGTGTCTTGCCTTCTCATTATCTGTCAAAATAATTGAAGCCTTATCTTCATTATCAGTGCTTCTAGTAAACAGTTTTATTTCATCTGGTAATGAATAATCTGTTTGCAACCATTTTCTACAGCATCAGTTTTTCTTTGCTCAGTCTTTCTTATGGTGCACTTCTGCTATATACTTGGGAAATTATGGCCTTGACAATACATACTTGTGTTGTCAAGGTGACATCTCTGCATGTATTTTTTTTGCCTATTTTAGAGCAATTGCCATTTTTGTCATAGGTGGTAGATGTTTATTTCATGGCTACAGTCATTATGCCTGTGAATTTTTGAGCCAATGAAGAGTTGCTACTGCAATGTTTTTTCCATATATTTGCATTATGTTATTATCCATATTAATATAAATCTTGTGTATTTTTTAAAAAAATATTGAGCAGCGGTAAAGCTTTTGTCCTCTCTTCTTTTACCCTTGTCAAAAAGTACTACCTTGCTTCTAACTTTCAAAGCTTAATAGTTAATATTATTAACTAAATAACTATATTTTATTGTACTATATTATTATACAACTATAATAACTATATTATTATACAATTTTAATTCCAACTTTTATTTCTTCTAACCCTCATTATATATGCTGCATATAAGCTAAATAAATAAGAGGACATTTTATAATCTTATTACTCTATTTTTCAGTTTTGAATCATTTATCTGTGGTGTATACTGTTCCATCTGTTGCTTTTTGGCAATCAAACAAATTCTTCTATAGGCTAATAAGATGGTGCACTCATGTACACTCTACCATTTATGAGCGCTCCTTCAGCCAGCTCAGTCTCTTCTGCAGCGGCGAGGAGGAGGAGCAGAGGGCAGTGGCTGAGCGAAATGCCAGCCATCTCTGCCAACGCGTCGAACCCAGGCTGGGCGGCAGTGGCACCCACCAGCTGGCTGCCCAGTCTGAGTCCGGAGCATTGGCGGAGGTGGCTGGGAAAAGAGAGAAAAGAGCTGCAGCTCTCTTGACCAATGAGTTTGCCGACCACTGCTTTAAAGGATTTGATTAAAAAAGTGGTTTTTGTTTGACTTTTTAGAAGTGTAATGGACTGCTGTGATCTTAAAAATGAATTAACATACAAACATTATCAGCACACACAGAAGCACTTTGCTGGAATTGATGGTTATTTGTCGTTTGATGTTCTGAACATTAAACAGCTTTTTCAAAGTACTTTCCAGATTGAGTGCACATGCATAGAGGCTGAGATTGATGTTCAGTTATCATTGCTAGTCCCATTAAATCATTTTGGAGAATGACCTGAATATGCATGTTAGAAATTGTTCATTTGAATTAATTCTAACCTTTAAAAAAGGCATGTAATTCTATTTCCCATCTCGCTTATCTTGTGCTTCTTCCTATAAACACATGTAGAGTGCTCTATCAGCTGCTTCTGACTTTCTGTGTTTTTTCCCTATAAGCTACAAGCATAAAAAACTGCCTAGAAAACAGATATAGAAACTCATTGGTAATGAATGAAAGGTATCACAGAACTAGACCACATTAAAGAAGATAGAAAAGCAGTGGTTTGTAATATGGAACTATGAGACCCAGAAGACAAATACTGATTTAGGATTGTAATAATTGCTCTCTGGATTGAAATGATGACGTCTAGGATCAGAATGTCAATTCAATTCCAACACTTACATTTATAAGCAAGCTAACCTGCATAGTGATCAATTGTTTTTTCTACTAAAAGCATATTAATATCTATTCTTTTCACTGAGAACTACTCAGTGAAAATTAGAATGCTTAGAACACAAATTCTAATTTGATCTGATTTCAGAGTTGGTCTTATCATAATCATAGCTTCAACAAGAATTTGTAACTCTTTGTTGAATATTTGTTTGGCTGTTTGCTTAGCTTACTACTGACTTTTTCAGATTGTTAGCCCAGGGGTCAGCAAACTGCGGCTCTAGAGCCACATGTGGCTCTTTCACCCCTCTGCTGTAGCTCTCTATCACTCAAAATATGTGTCACAACTGCCAATGTGTGACACCTGCCAGCACACGATTTATTGAGTGTTTCAACCCCCGGTAGGCCAACGATGGATAAATCCAAGGAAAGAAAACGTTTGATTCAACTACATATGCTAGTTTTGTGGCTGCTCAGGAACTAGTCCGACATGGGAAGATTTTTTGTGGCTCTTTAAGTGTTTAAGATTGCCGACCCTTGTGTTAGCCGAACAAATTTTTGCACTTCTTAATGATTGTTCCATTTAACTGCCAACAGAAGGAGACTTGCTGTGGGCTCCATCAAACAGTATTTTGGCTTGCACAGTCCAGGAGAAGAGCCATTTCTCCTGTTGTGCCTGGCCTTTGAAACATCTTGCCAAAAGATAACCTCAAAAGTGAGGTTATCTTCAATCGTCCTGACCTACAACAGCTTGAAGACCTGTCTCTCCCAGTTAAGAATAATTATCATATATTTTTGAATTTAATTTCAATCAGAGGCTTTAAATAAAATTATGAATTGCAAAACTACTGTAAGTTTTTGCAGTCCCTCAAACATTTCTGTAATGCTGTTCCTTTTATTGAAAATTAGTATGATTTTCCAAGGGAACTTAATGATTCAGGAATGAGTCAGCATATTTTTCAGAATGTCAAGAGAGAAATGAGCATGAAAAAATATATGAACTAAATTGTTATAATACAAATTAAAATTCATAGAAGTTTTTTTTAAGTATGGTAAAGAGCATCTGTTAAAAAAATGCTAGTTCTGGTGATATAAGAACAAATATATTCACTAGGCAACAAGCCATGGTCTTTTTAAAAGGTAATAATTATTGTATAATGACAGACATTGAGATAATGAAATATTCCTATAGATATTGTTGATATGCCTTTATTGGAAATCTAATGTCTGAAGCTTTATTCCAAATAATAGTTATTAGTTACATTAAAAAACATTTAAGTGGACATTGTGAATCCTAAATTTCATTGAAAAACGGATTACTTTTGTATATTTGACAAATTGCTCTTATTTGTACCCACTTACATATATCTAGAGAAATAGAAGTAAAAATTACTTGTAGGAATCTAAATATTTTCTGTGAAAGGAGACAAAGGGAAAGGTCAAAACAGTTTGGGTATTACAATGGAAGAGTTTTAATGCAAGCAAAGAGATTACCATTCAGAGAAAAGCTTATGCACTGAAATGATTGAAGAGAGAAAAAGATTGTAGTGTTAGCAGGAATAGTATAATACAGACTGCTAGCATAATAGCAAGAAGCAGCAGAAATAGTATAATACGGACTGCTAGGAGAATGGAGAATCATTCAGTGATATGATGTTTCAGTTTTCACGTTAAGGTCTAACGATATGTCTCTTCTCTATTGTCACTTGAAGTAATTACTGAAAACAAGATTTTCTTTGGATAAGTCCAACAGCAAACAAGATAAAATCTTCCTGTGGGACATGATGGGCTTCAAAATTACCTTGTTTCAGGGTATGGGATATTTAATACCTATGCATACAGAGAAAAAATCATGAGTCAGAGTTGTTTTTAGGCAAGAGCAGCAAGAAGGTTGGTTTTTTTAGTGAGAACTTAACAAAAAAGGATTATAAGTACAAAAAAGTACTGTTGAAAGAAAAGTTTAGCGAAGGGGAAAAAGTTGCAATACCTCATGTGACAATGCAACTTTGACAGCC
Organism: Calamaria suluensis; assembly: GCA_032468135.1. Taxonomy (NCBI): domain Eukaryota; kingdom Metazoa; phylum Chordata; class Lepidosauria; order Squamata; family Calamariidae; genus Calamaria; species Calamaria suluensis. The sequence goes on along the minus strand of JANHFP010008353.1, from coordinate 142,858 downwards.
CTGCTCTAAAGAATGGATCCAGTTGGTCCACCGAGGGACCTTTAAAATATAATACATATTTGTTGTCAGTAACCAGGCATTTACTGAATAGATATTATTCAAAGTCAGGTAAATTAAGAGTGGAAAATTTGTTGTGGAAACTATATAAACATATTCTTGTTTAATTATTACATTATATTGTATTCTCATACCCACTGTAAATTCTTGAAAATAATTTTAATTTCTACCTACTAAATTAGATTCTTAGAAAGATCAGAGCAAGTATGGGAGGATGCAGACAGTTGGGAAAGTTAATAATTATGTACCACAATTGTAGGACACAGTGTAGGACATAATTGTATTTCTCTATGCAAAATACAATTAAAGTGTAATTGCTAAGTAACTGCTATTAAAGTGTAAAGCAGCATGTTTTCATGTAATATTTATTTGTTTGTTTGATTGTTTGTCAAACATGTACAAGGTAGCAAGTATAAGTATGAACATAAGCCTGAACAAAGGAAGTAAACACAGATAAATGTGGACAGTAAGACAGGGACGGTAGGCACGCTAGTGTGCATAAGCAAATACCCTAATTTAACTTAGAAACTAACTTTAGTTTTAAGGTGTAAACAATACTACTTCAGTTGCATTTTTAGAAATGAAATGAAAAGAAATATGTTTTCATAATATTGTTGCAGTGTATCATCATCTTGAATTGGGATAAGTAGAATATTCTAAATATATGCCCCATCAAATGAGAAATAAGTTTGGTCTCTGGAATAAATAAAAATATATTAAGCCTAATATTGGTTAATGAGTTCTACATTCTATGCAATGTTATTTTTTTAAAAAGTGTAAGATGTTCAAGGATAAGGTAGCTTGAAACTCATTTTGAATTTTTCCCCCTGACTGTAGAAGCGCTCAAAGGGCCAATTTCTTTTTGACAAAGTATGTGAGCACCTGAACCTCTTAGAAAAAGATTATTTTGGACTCACTTACAGAGATATGGAAAATCAGAAGGTAAATTTTATCATTTATTGCTGGAAATCATGAGATGGCATGAGGTCAAATATATTTAATCCAAGAATAAGTAACTGTAAAATGAGACCAGTATTTTGCTTAACAATAATTATAGATGGACTGCTATAACAACTTAAGTAATATTATCTGAAATATTTAAAGCAATATTACATCTCATTTTGATATTTTTGAGACTTAAGGAAAACACATGTTTAGTGTCCAATTGCATGTTCTTGAAGATGGGTGAAAATTTTTAAAAAGCCTTCCAGACAGTTACTAATTGATACAATATTAATATAACATCTCATTCATATTTTTTTTTACTCTTTTCCCCTCAAAATTCCCATTACTTTGATAATTCTTCTAAGTTGGTCCTATTTCATTATTGAAATACTTATGAGGGAGCTTAAAAAAGAAAAAAAATACCTGAAATACATTTACAGATGCTCAAAGTTCTTGCAAGCAATATTTGATTGGAACATGCAGCTGCTTTTATTATAGTAGTTAAGCTCAGGAACTCCAAACTGGATTGGTTGTGCCATCAGCCATATGTTTAGAATGGATTTGATAGATTTATCCACCTATCAAATCTTTCCCAAGGACTTGGGATATGCAGATAGTTTTCTGATTGTCATGGGATGTAAACTTTTCCAAATAAAGCTGTCTTTTGCAATTGAGTGATAGTGATTTTGCCAATGCCAGTAGTATTCAAGTGGTGTTCCAGATGTTTTTGATTGCACTCAAGACACCTATTACTCTTTCTCTTCTTTTGCCACAGTCATTCTACTTCTATTTGTAGGTATTCTAGTGCATTTCAGGGGTTACAATGCCCTTTTATTACTGGTATATATCCATCACCTTGGTTGTAGTAGTTATAAAATAATTTAAATACGAAAGTATAAAATGAACATTCTTGCAAGTTTAATCATTATATCTAGATTATAGATAAGAAGCTGAAATTAAGAAAACTGGGTCTTGCGTAGTCTTATCATATGAATTGGAGACATGTTCAGCTCTTAGATTTGTTCTTTGTTAAGACCATGAAGTGGTTTGACTAAAGTAATTAAGCAATTCAGGGTTTTACTATTCAATTAAAACGTTTAAATAGGCTTACCTGCTCCACACTGACTCAGTTTGTAAAGTGTTTCATATTTTTAATGTACCTGTTTAACATGATTTATCAAGAAGTTTAAACGCTTATTTTAAAAAAATTTAAATGTTTCTTTTCAGAATTGGTTGGATCCAGCTAAGGAAATTAAAAAGCAGATCCGAAGTAAGTTTTGGTCAGTCATTTATCAGAGGTAGATTCTACAGTTTTAAAAATATAATTTAATAATTATTCAGTAATAATGAAGATGATGGTGATGGCGATAATGTATTAAAACTTGTATGCTGACCAACTCTCAACAACTCAATCAGTAAAATGCTGACGATAAAGATTAACGATAGCAAGGGCAATGAATCAAGGGGTGTCATTCCCTGTGATGACCCAGCTTGATGCAGAAACAAAGACAATGCATCAAAGAAACCAATCTATTTCCAAACCCAAGTGTATTTTGCAGTAAGCGTTATCTATCGGAAATTAAAATAAAGTTTCTGTTTTCATACAGGCTTACTTATTGCATGATGAAACTAGAGATGTTTTTAAAATGTTAAGATTTCTATAAAGAAAAATCTTGTGTGACAAAGTATTTTTTTCTTGGCATGACAGAGGCTCCTTCTATACAACCCTTAACATCTTTTGCAGATGTATAAAAACTTACATGAGTTTATTGATTTTTTTAAAAAAAATGCTGACAAGCCACTTAAGATTTCTTGGTGGGCAGCATAGGGTATAGGCCTGGTTTAAAGAATGGAAACTTTGTAGACAAAATATATGTTGCACTTTCAGAATTTGTGTAAGGCCTGTTCCATGAAGCATACCAAGGTATAAGAGAACAAGCAGACTGTCTGAAAATTGGCGTTCTGCCCCTTTAAGACCTCTCCATGGTCAGCCTGGTTGTCCAATAGCTATAAAAGAGCAGAGCAGAGCAGAAAAATCAGCTGGTTATGATGGGGGTGGTGGAATGGTTTGTGTCATGTTATGGGAAGAGGGGGTTAATTTCTGTGACTCTGAAAATAGACAATTGGAAGCAGCCTGAACCTGACAGCAGGAATAATCTACTACTAATATTTGGAGGAGATCAACCCTGACTGTTCTTTAGAAGGCCAGATCCTAAAGATGAAACTCAAATACTTTGGCCACCTAATG
>JANHFP010008353.1:101834-136914 GCA_032468135.1 Calamaria suluensis | reverse complement strand
CCCCCCCAAAAAAAAATCATCTTCCTGCTTTTTATTGAAAATAGCAATGTGTTTTATATAAATAGTGTATTTGCTTATGAACCAGTATACATTTTTTTAAAAGCTTCTGCTTAAATAGAGAAATGTTAATACACTTTTTAAAATATAAATTTGTTGCAGGTATTATCTCTGCTTGCAGCTGCGAGATGACATTGTGTCTGGACGTTTGCCATGTTCTTTTGTCACACTTGCACTATTAGGCTCCTATACAGTTCAGTCAGAGCTTGGAGATTATGATCCTGATGAATATGGGAGCGACTATATCAGTGAATTCCGCTTTGCACCAAATCATACTAAAGAACTGGAAGATAAAGTAATAGAGCTTCATAAAAGCCATAGGTGAGACATGCAGAGGGTAACTATGTTTATAAATAATGGGCCTCCGGAATGTTCTGGTCTGATTTGCTTGCACAAGTTGTCTTGAGGCTAGCCTTAGCTTTAAAAAACAAAACAGTCTGCCTCAATACCTCCACTTAAAGCAAATCCCTTTGATACAATGAATTGCATAGCTTTAGCAAAATTGCCAACTTTATTGAATTCTCCATGCAAAGGCATGCATGGAGAACCTACACTTTGAAGAAATTTTTTTTTTTTGCATGAAACAACTTCACTTTCATTTGTTCTTATGTGGTTTTGTTTCCCATATTGGTTAACTTTAGGGGAATGACACCTGCAGAAGCAGAGATGCACTTTCTGGAAAATGCCAAAAAACTGTCTATGTATGGAGTAGATCTACATCATGCTAAGGTACATATTGTGTTCAACAGTCTAATAATTCAGTTTCTGTATAAGTCACAGTCAGTTCTTAGCAATCATAGATAGACCTTCTCTAATGTGTTATGTCCCAGTTTTGCCCTTAAAGTTTGTTACTGGTCTACTTATAACCACTGTAATTGTGTCCATTCAACTTGCTTTTAGTTATCTTTTCTTTCCTTCTACCTTTTCAAGTATTACTAATGTCTTCAGGGAGTTGGCTCTTTACGTATAAAGGAGTCTTACATGTGGTTTGACAGATTATTTAAACAGAACTCAAACAAGAATAATGATACCATAAACAATGTAAACCAGTACTTACTAATAAATCATATGTTAAAAATCACAAAAAGTTTTGGTAACACGTTTTTCCCTTCCTTTTATTTTTCCACCAATATTAAACACTACCAAAATACTTATATTGCATTTTGCACTTTAAAATGTTATTGAGCTTTGTCTTTTGTACCTTGAATGAGCAATAACAATAGCACTTACAATTATATACTGCTTCTTGGTGCTTTACATCACTATTTAAATAGTTTACAGAATTAAGCCTTCTGACTTAACTACTAGACCAATCTGACTATTTTTTGTCGATTTATAATTAAAGAAGTTAAAAAGTTTGGATCATATCACTGTTCCAGTATCATTCTGAATAAAATATTTTCTAAAATGAGCCAGGTACATAATAGATTTCAAAAGGTCTTCAGACAATTTGCAGGCAAATGCATAAATTAAGAGATAAAAACAATCTTAACTTTTACCTGCTTTAAATTGTCTTTAACAGGTAAGTTACAGAACCATTTTTGAGCAAATAACTTTGCAATAAAAATTTTGGCCACTTCAGCTATGAAAAGAATTCTGAAAGTAATATAATTACTTTTTTCTAAAAAATGCATGAATATCAAATTGGGACTCTTGAGGCCCACATGATAGTCTAAAGACATAATTAAACATAAGAACTATGTTTTCTTTGCAGGGATATTAAAATAACAATGTATGTCCCCTCACTTCTAAGTATTCAGTAGTTTACTAACTAATAACCAAAAGGAAGTAACAATTGAGAGGAAGTAGGAAAACAAGTTACTTTAACAATTACTTTTATATAATTTAAATATTTGTTATTACATATTATATATTTAGTTTTTCCCCCAAGAAGAGTTTCATACATATCATTCACCATATAAATAAATTGTGATTTCTTCATTAAACATAGAGAAACTTTGTTTCCTCTGGGAATTGTCTATATGTTTGGTTATATATTAAATTAAGAATATTTACAGTCTCTCTTTGAAACTACCCCTTCTGGACCTAATGGTCTTACCTGATGACACATTGTTTAGGAGATCGCTCCCCACATATTACTTACCAGGTCTTAAGGTTTTTCCTAAGAGATATAACTATTAGAGGAGAACGCTGCAACCCCCTAGTTAAGCACTTGATGACCACCTGATATGATGTTATGATCAACTTTTATCATCTTCTAACTGTGACCGTATAATAAAATTATTATTATTACTGTAAATTAAGAATATGATATTTAATTTACATAGTCTCATAGGATGTTAATATACTTTATGCTATCTAGCTGATGAACATAAATACCAAGAATTGTATAACATTTTAGTGAATAGTGTTTTTCTAACATTCCATGATTGTAGGAATAATTTTACATGCTTTCTTAAAATTATGAAAAATGTGAAAATGAAATATAATAAATGATAAATTACACTTGGAATTGATGTTAGATTTTTTAAAAAAATGTCCAACCTTTTTTCAGGATTCTGAAGGAGTTGAAATTATGTTAGGTGTTTGTGCAAGTGGTCTGTTGATTTATCGAGACAGACTCAGAATAAACAGATTTGCTTGGCCTAAGGTTCTGAAAATTTCATATAAGAGGAATAATTTCTACATCAAAATTCGACCAGGGGAAGTAAGTAAAATTGAATGAAATTGGTTGTCATGTTTGTCTTGTTTCACATTTTTTGTTACTTCATCAAAATATAAAATACAAAGAATAATTTTAAAAAAGTAATAAAAAACTAGGGGGAAAGAAAAGGAAAAAATATAAAGAAAGAAGAAAAAGGCACTGACCTACTCTCTTTAGCACTGTAAAAGGTAACATTGCAATCTCAACTTTTTACTGCTACACATCAGTATATACTAGCCATTTCTGTAACAACAATTACAGAGTTGTTAATTACAATTGCGTAATTAGCAAAAACAAAATCAAAGTTTCTCTTTTTTTCATTGCAAACACAAAATCTGGAAGAAATTTCTACACAGAAACAAGGTATCTTCTTTAGATAAAAGAATCGATTTGACCATCTCCATTTCTCCTTGTTGTGGGAAATATTTGCTTCTGTTTACTCATTAATCTTTATCATAACTTTAGAGAATCCCCAATTCAGTTTCAATTTTTTCAGCCTAAAGGAATAAAACATTTTTCTAGTTTTAATATTTTACTAACTATAAAAAAATACTCAAATATTACATATAAAGAGGGGACCCTTCATTTTAAAAACAAAACTACACTAGAACTTTGTCATACTTCTTATGTCTAGCTATTGAACGTTACTTTAGAAATTAATGCAGTGTAATCTATTATATATTAGGCTAATAATTTCAGCCTTGAAATACTTTGAAACTTGACTTTTCAGCTTCTCCCCTTTCCTGCTGTTCTCTACTGCTGTAATTTCTTCCTGTTTTCTGCAAAAACAGATTTGTGATACAGTATCCAACACACTATATTTACTTATCTGTTGTAGTTTGTCTGCTATTAATTTAAATGTTGTTATTAGTTTACTGTGGCAGTGCAATGCTTACAATCCATATTGCTACCATAACTACAGATACTAGCAATAAATCCTTCTTTCTCCTAATGGAAATCACTTCAGCATCACTCTTTGGCTTGTTACAATGGAAGATGGAAAGAACACTAGTGAGAATCTATTATATAGTAGAAAGCTAAACCTATAAAGGAGACCTGTCCTTTAAAGAGACAGCTTATATTGGAATTTATAAATAATAAATATGGAAGAAATTTCTAAACAGAAACAAAGTTAAATTGTTATTGAAGAAATGAAAAATATAGAAAAGATAGCAAATTTTATTTGACAAGATAGAGAGGTTATCAAAAAATGATTTACATCTGATAAGCGAAGGCAATGACTTGGGAAATGATGTTTCATTGAATTTACAAAAGAAATTGCCTAATGTTTTAAAATTTGAAAAGGAAAACTCAAATGATAAATCAAGAGAATGACCTGAACATTTTTTTTACTGGATTTACAAAAGAGGTGTGTTAAAAGCCTTGAATAATTTTGTATAATGGGACTAAGAAGAAATGAAGAAAAATCAAAACCTACATTATTTGATTGATGTAAAGATTAAGATTGTTAAAAGTAAAAGGAAGAAACATACAGTAAAATTGCTTTATTTGAACAAGGTAAAAACAAAATATGTTGATATGCCTGTGAAGCTGGATTCTTTTTCTTTCCTAGTTTGAGCAGTTTGAAAGTACAATCGGATTTAAATTACCGAATCATCGTGCTGCAAAACGTTTATGGAAAGTATGTGTTGAACATCATACATTTTTCAGGTACCTAGACCTTTTTAATGGATTACTTCAAAGTTTGTCGCAATGTAATGAGAATAAATTCGTCAAAGGTATACAAACAGATATAACATACTTCTTGATCTCTGATCGTGGTTTAGCACTTAAAATTATAATAGACACCAGATACATTTTTTACAAAATGTTAGTAAATTCTCAAAACTATAGTTGAAAGCCATGCTAGTAAATATCTGTTCTGTATTTGATTGTTGGGTGTGGTACAAATCCATATAGCAAGTTACACTCCAGGAATGCTTTCCAGTTTGAACCAACTGGTACCTCAGATACGGAATTATTTTAGGCATTAAAGCATACTCTCACAACTTAGTGAGCCATTCTTCTATTGAAGAGATCAAATAATCTTTCCAGAAAAAAAGCATATGATAACAGATTCATGGATTTGAAGGCCATGGATCTATCCCAGGTCATCCATTGTCTGACCTGGGAAAATCCATTGTCTGACCTGGGAAAGTAGGCATACTACGGACATGATCTTGCCTCAGCAGTGGCAATGTGATCTCGTCTGTCATGCCCTGCTGTTCTTGAGATTTTCCAGTGCTTCCCTCCTAAACTAGAGCATGACACAGGAGCTCTGCTGCATGGTCCTGTGGAGGCTCTTACTGTACCCTGGAACCAGAAGGTGGCCAGGACCAGTGGTGGGTTGCTCCTGGTTCAGGTCATCCGGTAGCGGTGATGGTGAGGCAAAAGTGAACCGGTTCTCCACGACCATAAGCTGGGTCCGCCCGCCCCTACGCTATACCTACCTTATATTTGATAGTTTTTAGCCCAGGTGATAGGCACAGCAGAACAGATTGCCGCACCTCAGCTGTTCTAAAATGTAATGCACTTGCGCTCCATGCAAGTTTGGTATGAGTGCTTGCTTTGCTTGCACACGCACACAAAGCAAGTGCATGCATGAAGAGAACCGGTAGTAACAGCGGTTGGAACCCATCATTGGTGGAACCCATGCCACTTTGAACAGTGGCATGTCTGTGCCCATCACTCTCAATGCTCCCTGTGATTCATTGAGGAATTGAGGGTGTTGAAAAGGGCTAAGAGACTGTTAAAGAACCACTGGAGGAAAAGAAACAAATTTATCCAATCACAGATTATTAATGTGTATCTCTTTGTCTGCTCTTGTTACATCTGCAAAGTGTCGTGCAGTAACTCTGTTTTAAGTCACCCAGCCCCTCCCTAGGGAAGGCGGGCTTATAAGAACATTTATAGAACCACGGAGGGGGGGGAATCTGTCAAGCACCTAATGGATAAAATTGCTTGAATTTGTTTTCAGTTGAAATCCAAGCATGGAGCAGGTTTCTTGCCCATGGAGAGGGGATTACCCAGTTATCTAGGACAGAGGTCACCAACCTTTTGGGTCTCAGGGACCACTAAATTCATAATGTTAAATTCTGTGGACCACTAATACCATCTGCCTAACGACCAGCTGGATGAGCATGGCTAGATGGTCATGTGACTGGGTGGGAGTGGCCAACTTGATGTCACTCACATTGAGGGACATCCCACCGGTCTCTATTCACTCCTCCCCTCCCAGCCACTCCTCGTCTGCCTGCCTGGGCTCCTTAGGGCCCCAACAGGAAGTAGTTGCTGGACCTAAGTAACCAAAGTTTGAGGACCCGATTTAGTGTAATATTAAAAATGCAAATATTTTTTCTGCGACCACCAACATTTTCTCAGGGACCACCAGTGGTCCACAGACCACCAGTTGGTGACTGCTGATGTAGGAATAATTTGACTGTATTGAAGTGGACGGGATTGTGGGTATGTAAATGCAGCTTCTTGTTTATTAAAGTCTTGCCCTTCCTTAGTAAAAATCTCCAGGAGGGTGATTTGCAAGTGAGTCCAGGCAGTCATTAATACATTTCTGAAGGAGGGTTTGTTCCTAATGCCATTTAAGGAAGCCTTAGTTCATCCCTTAATCTGGATCCCACAGATTTTGGACACATTCTATAAATTAGCCCATTGAAGGTATCTTGGTTCAAACGAGTGCATTGTTTTACCCAGTTAAAGGTTATAGGAAAGAGAGTTTTAGTACTATATAAATTTAATCTTGCAAACTACACAAATTATTAATTCTGCACTGAGTGAATTTTTTAATAGTTTTTGTCTTCATTGAAATAAAAGTGAAGCAAGAGGGGAGAAATTAGGGCTTTTTCCCTTCTGTATTTCTCCCAGTTGTTCAGCTTGTTATTTATTATTTCATGATCTCTTATAGATGATTAGTTTTTGTCAGTATCAACAAATATATATATTTATGAAGGCCATTTGAGAATAGATAGCTAGCCTGTAAGAAGATATAATTCATTCTGGAAGCCATGTTAATAAAGTGGCATGATAATGTAACTTACAGTTTGTGACTGCCAGTCAATTTAAAACAAACAAAACACTTATCAATACCCCCAGAATATTATTTATATTCTGGCCATGAACTTCTCCCTATAATCATCAGCAACTAGCAAAGTAAAAATCCACAGGGACTCCTTTACCTTTTAGCGTTTTACTCAGAATATGTTTCTTATATATCTGGAACAAATCCAGACTGATTAGAACATATTATTGTAGTTAAAAAAATAGCTTATTCTCTGCAAGTATTGCTGTGTTCATTAAAGGAATAACTCCATCTGATAAACACATTAACGCTTGAAATATTTCTTGTACCTTTTTACAATTGACAATAGTTTTTGCTATACACTGCATTTTTAATATTGCTTAAAGTAATAGTAAATATCATGTCCCTTCAATTCAAGAATGGGAGAAAATAGTTTTAAAAACATAATATTTTACTTCAGTTTAGAAAACCAGTGATTTGTAATGTTTATCATGTGTGATATATTCTAGACTCTTGCTACCAGAAGCTCCTCCAAAAAAATTCCTCACACTAGGTTCTAAGTTTCGCTACAGTGGAAGGACGCAAGCCCAGACAAGAAGAGCTAGTGCATTGATTGATCGCCCTGCACCTTACTTTGAACGTTCCTCAAGTAAACGCTACACAATGTCTCGCAGCCTAGACGGAGGTAAGATATTCTTAATAATCCTTACTTGAAGCTTTGTCTAATTTTCTTTTTTAAATAAAACATTGCATTAGAGGACAGATTCAAGTTTCTTGTAATCTCATGTCCCCCGAGCTTCTTTTTGGATTACACATGTAAGTATGTGCATGATATGTCATTTATTATAATATGCCCGTTTGCTTTCTTCTGGCTTATTCATGTGGCAGTACTTAAGCTGTGGAAGACTAAAACTTCAGTCCTCCATATTTATTTCTTTAGCTGTTCTTCCTGCTACTAAATTTTTACCTTTTCTGTGCTTATATTTAGGGCGCTATAGTTATCATTGCTAGGATGGTAAATGCACTCAGCTTGTAATGACTGACACAATATGCAAACTGAATCTAGTCATGCTACTGTTATTTGTGTTTTTCCAAACTTTGAAATAGTTCCAGTGTTCACGAAAATAAATCACTCTGTGGAGTCATTTGTGCTTGTCACATGCACGCTTGGACCCTCTGCACATATGCAAAGCAGGTTACTTCCTGATTAAAACCAGGAAGTAACGACATCCGGGTGGATGGCCGGGGCCTCGCACTGCTGCCACTACCAGTTTTCCAAACCACTTTCACCATCGCTACCGGTTCAACTGAACCGGTAGCATTTCACCCCTGGAACTATCTGTATATAAACAGAGACAAATATATTCATTAGTACTGATGATGTTATCTAGTTGGGTATCTGCAAGCAAACAATCATGCTCAGAAAGCACTAAGAACTCCACAGTTCAACCCTAAGCTACATATACCTGTGTGTTCTTTTATAAATCACCATATGTGAATGAATAATATTGAAAAGGCATTGCATTAGAGAAAATAATTGATACAAATTAGTATGTTAAAAGAAATTGTTCAATTGGTGCAGATTTTCATGTGGATTTTTATAAAAAAAAAAAAAAGGACAAGTCCCAGAAAACCGAAAATGATCAGTTTATCCGTTCTTAATCTTTGCATTTCAAAAATATTTTTGGCCAAGATAATGAACTAGTAGTTAGCATACATACTAATGACCAATAGAGGAAACATCTGGTACTATTATTTATTACATACCATCCAAATTATGATTCTAGATTTGTTAACAAATTATTATACATATGCCCCGATGACAGGTAAATAAAGAGTAGCTACCACATTTAGCCAAAACAGCTAAAGGACTTAGTAGGAACTGAACATACATCATCCTGAAAATATTGAGTCATCTGAATGACTCATTACACCTCTTTTTTACTACTAAATGTAGTAATTTGGGTTTCTGTACTCAACTGCAAGGACATGATCCCCTAAAATTGAGTTTTATGTGACTCCATTTACCATGAATAAATATGTTGAACCAGAACATATGACATATGTTCTATGCCATATTAATAATTAAATAAGTATTCTTCCTTTGAAATGCAGATGTATTGTACTAAAAAAAAAAGACATTAGGGCTTCATTAATGGTTCTGGAACTAACTTTCCTTGGAATTTCACATACTTTTCCATCAAACTGATAAACTTGCTAGGAATGAGTTTGCATTTTTCAGTAGCCCTTCTTCATTTATTGCTATGTGATCCCTCTGCAGGGATCCCTATGAATTGGGAAAGACTGTTACTCAGAACACAAGTTTGGGATCATTGGTCTAGGTGGCTTTTTCCATTGTTTTGTTTACATTCTGATTTACTTCAAATGAACTTCAAATGACTTAATGTATAATCTAAGTTGGATTTATTCAGCAAAAGTACTGATTCATAATCCTTTGAGTTCATGAAGCTCACTACTTGTAAAAAAACATTTTATTCATTTATATTCATTTTTGTTTTTCCATTTAATACAGCTTCATTATGCTTCCGCATATTTTTTATCTCTTAATACAGATTTTTTATTTTTTATTTTTTTATTCCTAAGTGAAATCCTAAGTGATTTGTATATACTAAAGCCAATTGCACCTGTTTCATAGACCAGAAAAGAACTCATCTAGGTTGAAGTATTGAAATTATTTCCAACAGCATACTTCTGGTGGCAGATTGAATTCTCCCTGTCCATTGCAATTTATTTTGCCCAAATCTTATAAATCTGTTCTGAAAAAACTCAGGAGGCATCCTGGAAGATTAAGAGGGAATGGAAAAGTCATTCTAGTTTGAGCAGAAGTCTTGCATAATGATAGAGAGCTAATTTTCATCATTTACACTCATATTTTATTTCCTTAAAAACGATGAAGATAAATTATATGAGATAAGAACTCTTAATCCAAGTTTTCTGAGGAATGAATGGTTAAAGAATCTGGATATTTAAGGAAAGGGAAATAATGGTAGTTGTATCTAAATCTCTGAAGGTTGTCACATAGAAGAGGGAAGGGATTTATTCTCTGTTTTCTCAGAATGGAGGACCAAGTTAAAATCACAAGGAAGGAAGCCCAGGCTATATGTCAGCAGGAATATGAGTTGTCAGTCAGTAAAACAGATTGCCAAAAGATGTGCTAGGTTTTCTTCTCCTAGAACCGTGAAGGCGAACCTATGGCACAGGTGCCATAGGTGGCACATGGAGCCATATCACTGGGTACACAAGCGATGCCCGAGCTCAGCTCTGATGCCCATGCGGGTGCTGGCCAGTTAATTTGTGGGCCCTCCAGAAGTTGGGAAATAAGCTGGCGAGCTTATTTTTGGGTCCACCAGAAGTTGGGAAATAAGCTGTTTCCAGCCTCTGGAGGCCTTGGGGTGTGAGGAAGGCCCGTTTTTCACTCTCCCCAGGTTCCAGAGCCTTTCTAGGGAGGGTGGGGCGAATTTAATTATGGGTGTGGGCACGTGGACGTTCAACCCCCCTGGAAACCCCCACTTTTGACATGCGATGGCAAAAAGGTTAGCCATCACTGTCCTAGAAGATCCAAAGGTGCTTTTTTTTTCAAAAGACAACTGAACTTTGTTTGAATGTCTTTGAAGATGTTTTGCTTCTAACCAAAGAAGCTTTTTCAGAACTTTTTCAGAACAGAAGAAGCTTCTTGAATGAGAAGCAAAGCATCTTCAAAGAAAAATAAAATCCAGTTGACTTTTTTTGGGGAAAAAACACCTTTGGGACAATCATAACCTGGATGACTGAGAATCTCTATAGATACTTTCCTAGAAGAGTTGAAATAGAAGCTGGATGGTCATCTGTCAGGCATGTTCTAGTGCAGGGGTCTCCAACCTTGGCAACTTTAAGACTTGTGGACTTCAGCTCCCAGCAAAGCTGGCTGAGGAATTCTGGGAGTTGAAGTCCACAAGTCTTAAAGAGACCCCTGCACTAGAATATGTCTGACAGATGACCATCCAGTTCTAGTGGAAGGGATTTTAAACTTTTTCCTGCCACAGAACCTGTTATTTTTTTAAAAAAAATTCCCACAAACCCTGATATGTAGAATATGTAGAATCAGATATGTAGAATTCCCACAAACCCTGATATGTAGAATGACAGAGTTGCACTTAACTCCCTCCCTCTCTGTTGATAGGCTGGAAAGAAAGGGCAATTTGAACAATAGTATCAATCACCTAGTACAGCTGATGAAGCAGATGCATTTAGGAAACCCATCTAGGTGTATTAGAGATCTAGATCAGTCCATTTTATACACTTCTGCATCTCTAGATGGGTTCACAGAAATTGCCTGTCTAAAAATGAGGGAGAGTGATGTGTTTGTGATAACATGAATGGGGGTTATCTCATAGATCAAGTAATTAAAAATGGTGGCCGGAACATTTTACTTTCAATCAATCAAATTGCAGGTGCTTGGCAACTATTTATGTTGGTTGTAGCATCTCTGCTTCACACGGTCCTCATTTTCTGCTTTCCCAGCCGGCTTTTGACAAGCAGTCAATTGGGGGGGGGGGGGGAGAGCCAGATTCATTTAATGACTGTCTGAGTCATCTAACAACTGCAGTGATGCACTTAACTTCAGCAGAAAATGGTCGTAAAATTGAGTGTGTTTCACTGAACCATCTTGCTTAGCCAATTGGCCATTCTTGTCCCAATTGTGGTCATAAATTGAAGACTACTTATATATGATTAGAAAATGATGCTGTTGTATTTATATGTGCCAAGCATTTGGAAGAGCTATTTCGTAATACTTGGCAGCACATACAGAGGTCTTGTTTTATAATTGCTCCTGCCTATTGTAAAACATCTCTTTGTTTTGCACAGCCCTAATGTATGCCTTGTATATTTAGTGTGATTCAAGTTGGTATAATAAAGGCTTTGTGAATTGGCCATTTTTTTCCCTTTCTACAAATTACTTTTTAACCTAGTCCTCAAAATCTTTTTTTCTTTCCAGTGAATTAGTGATACTGGTACTTCTTTGGGTCTATATGTCAAGTTCATTGGTATCTTGCATTTTGAGATAACTGACCTCTGGTTGCTAATTAATTATTTTTTAAGAAATTACTTTCAAGAAGTATATTACGTTATTTACCTAAGCGTAGTGCAGCGTATGCAGATAATTTCATTATTATCAAACTATCCTAGGACAAACTTTAGAAGTTTGTCCTAGGATAGAACTTTAGAATCTTCTAAAGAAGATTCTGGGTTTAAAAGTATCTGCATGCATGTGAATATATATCAGATTTTAATACAATATCATATACATACACATACATGCATATTAATTTTATTGTTTTATATAGGTATTTAGTATTTGTGTTTCTGCATGTTTCAGAAACATGACGCTTCCATTTCACTGGCAGACTGCTTAATGCTGTACGCCTATGCTCACTTGCCTGGGCATAAATCCCATTGAATTTAATGAGATTTACTTTTGAGGTAGGCATGCACAGAATTAAATAATTAATCCAAAATGCAGTATTACTTAGCCTAATGAATCATCTATTTAAGATTTCACCTCTTCACATTGCGTTTGCTTTTAGCATCAGTGAATGAAAACCATGAAATGTACATGAAGGATTCTATGTCTGCTGCAGAGGTTGGTACTGGCCAGTACGCTACAACAAAGGGAATCTCTCAAACAAACTTGATAACTACTGTGACCCCGGAGAAGAAAGCAGAAGAGGAGAAAGATGACGAACAGCTAAATAAGAAAGAAGAGGAAGGCACTCCAGTTTCAGCAATACGGCACGATACGAAGGTATAGTGTTAATGTTTTTATTTGAATTCTGTCAACTGAGCAGTATTAGAGATTGCACACAATCTTGGTGACAGAAAGCATAAGAAAGAGTGGCAAATCACCAGTGTTTAGTAATAAATAATTTGTGATTCTGTACAGTAGCTTTTTTATGATAATTTTAAGATGAACAGTAGCACTTTAGTTTTATGTAAAGAACATGTGTTTCACTTTTAAATAGGCTACATGCTCTACAATATAAATAACTCTTTTCATGAATTACTTTATTATACTTGCCTTTGAATTATTTGTCATTATAAGATGATGCTAATTTCCTTTTTTCCCTGATCTTAGAATCAGTACTTCTAGTATAAATTAAACTAGATAGCATATCATTGTACATTTTGACACTCTACTTCTATTCTATGTTATTGTCATAATTCATGTGAAATTACTTTTAACTGCCAATCATGTTAATTCCAGGTCTCCTATTATTAAAAAAGTTGCCTATGGGTAGACTTCAGAAAATATTGTACAGAATGAACATCTATGACTGAAAGACTAGCTTTAGCCCCAGATCCCTAGTATGTCACCTATTTTACAGACACATATATAGTGGCATCAATATACTTATATCACTTAGTACAATAAAATCAATGTTTATCATGGTTTGGGATACAAGTCCATCCAGTTTAGACATTTGAGTCCAATAATTTAAGGTGTTAAGTTCCCACTGTGTTTCAACATGCTTTTATAAAGGTATACAGATTTACTTTTCCATAATCCTGCTTGTCACATATTTCTCTCACAACCATTGTTTTTCAGTAGCTTTTCAGCACACCCCAGATATAGTTGGAAAACACTCTCTCTACAACAACACAGCTTGAAATAGTCATCTTTTGTGAGTGCGGTGTTGGCACAGGATAGACTTCCCCACAAAATGTTGTCCTTCCAAACTTGAACTCCCAGAATTCCCAATCATCATAGGTAAAAGCTGAGAATTGAAGAAGTTAAATTCAAGTGCCTAGGTGGGGTAGACTGCTGGATAGGTATACATTATCACAGTAATTACTTTAGTTATTAGATAATATATAGGCTCATGTTGCAATATTATTGCAAAATGTACGAATTCACACTTTTTAAAAGCATACTCAGTTGCTAAAAGGACTTTTCAACTCTAAATATGAGAAATTATTTAAAAAAGCAGAAAAAATATTCAACATTGCATTTGTCATTCAATTATAGCACTGTTTCTCAACCTTACCCAATTTAAGATATATTAGTGGGGAATTCTGGGGGTTGAAATCCAGACAATTTAAAATTACCAAAATAAGAAACACTGAATTATTGGCTAAAAATGAAGAGTGACCTTTATAGTTGTAAACTGCATTGAAAAAACTGTCTTGCCGTAACAATGCCTTTCATGTCCAATTGAATGCTCTTTAATTATTATTTTTTTGGCAAAAAAGTTCACTTATGACAAAATGCAGGAAATATGGTATATTCTAGGTACTACGTTTCTTCAAATATATATTTAAATTTTTGTCAGCCATGATATTTATTTATGTTTCTTAAAATTCCTCCTAGAATTGTGTTGGAATATAGAACTTTAAATAAAAGTGCTTAAGAAATTCACCTTTTGCAATAAATAGATACCACAATGTAGTAATTATGTCTATATTATTAAGGGATTGAATCATATAAGAAGAGAGGTTCAGAGAAAAATATACCAAGATAAGTAGTAAGAAACTAGGAAATAATATTTTCCTATATAAATAGGGATCTATATGTTCAATTTTAGAACCCAGTTTATGATTGTTTCGATACAATCACACGTAAAATTGGTTTTATATATTGTAAAACCAATTTTACGTGTGATTGTATTGAAACATATGTAAACTTTGGAAAAGGCTACACCTGCTCACTGGTTTCAATCTCTATCCTTCTGAAGCTGATGTCCAGAACTGTAGAAGTAGGAATGTCCCTTATAACAACATGGACAATGCTTACCTTCCAAATATTGTTGAATCAACTCTTAGCAGACCTAGCCAAAATAATCAATAGTGAGTATACTATAATTGCAACATCTGGAGAGCCACAGATCACCAGTTCCTCTCTAACAGGATGTACAGCTTAAACTCCTTCAGAAATACTTTATGCATTGCAGTTAGCAAGCATTATTTCCTTATACTATTTGTTTGTTTTTGTTCTATTGATAGCAGTTCTAGAATTTAATTGGAAGATGTTAGGGATTTTTAATTAGAAGATCAATTGCAATGGACAAGCTGATATTCTGAAATATTCGAATATCTGAAAATCTTTTGGTCAATTTATATCTAACCTCCCATAACACTGTGTAGGATTACTTAAATATTTAAATATTTAGTTTCTAACTTTTGTCTTCTGCAAAGGAATTGCTCTCATGATTTGAAAAATATAAAACCATTAACAATAATAAGTCAGTACAAATATTCACAGTACTTGAAGCAGCAAAAACAAGGAAAAAATCTAGCAGTGGGTAATGCTAATACAGCAAAGCATTTGCTGAAATTTCTACTTTGTGGAATATACATATGAACAAGATAAACCTAATTTCTCAGGGAAGGGTGTTGCTATAGACCAGTGATGGCCAACCTTTTTGCCATCGCATGTCAAAAGTGGGGAAAGCGGGGGGAGGAATCACACATGTGCGTGCCCACACCCATAATTGTGACACCCCCCGTGCTCCCCCCGCTTTTGGCATATGATGGTACGGTAGGCCAGTTTTTCGCTGTGCCTAGGCTTCAGAGCCTTTCTAGGAACTTGGGGAGGGCAAAACCCCTCCCCCAGAGGCCTTCTGGAGACAGGAAATAGGGTGTTTCCTGACTTCCAGTGGGTCTAGAAGGCCCAAAAATAAGCTGGCCGGTGCATGCATGTGCGCCAGAGCTCAGCTCGCATGCCCACCAGTATGGTTCTGTGTGCCAGCTGTGGTACACTTGCCATAGGTTTGCCATCATGGTTATAGACAGACTATGTTTGTGCATATTTCTTAGATCAGTGCTTTGTAGTCAAATGGAGCAACTTACCCTAAAAGACTGTCAGGTTTTTATCAAAAAATAAAATAATTTTCCCACTAGCAAAATCCCAAGTCATTTGAAATTTTAAAATTGTTAACCCAAACTTTGAATTCCATTTATAAATTAGATACAAAGATAATTTATGACATGGTTAGTAACCTCCATAAATCAAGGGCAATCCAGGAGGAATACATCTAAACGATACAGCAACAAAGAGACAAAAAATATTTGCTACTGTTTATTAATCAACTAGATTTTATGGTAAGCATCGGCAATCCTGGTTGAGAAGATCTCTTGAAATTCTCTATAATGCATAAGGTTTCTTTTTAATTTTTTAATTTATTTATTTGTATTCCATCATAATTATTTTTAACAAATTACTTAAGGCAGCATACTAATCCAACACACCTTCTTCCTCCCATTTTCCCCACATTATTAACCCTGGGAGCTGGGCTGGGCTGAGAATGATTGTTGCAACATCACCCAACTGGCTTTCTTGAGTAAGGCAGGAGGAGTAGAACTCATGATCTCCTGGTTCACAACCTGGTGCCGTTTTTGTTTTTTTTTAAAGAAAAGTTTTATTTCATTTAACATTATTAAACATAACATTCATAACGTTTTAATACATAACAAAACCATATCCCCACCAAATGCCTTAATCAGTAGACCAAAAGCATTCCCCCATGGATGGAAATTTTGAAAATATTTGTTCGTTATTATCTAGCTTGCTGTTTCAGAAAAATAAATTAGGAATTAAAATAATTGTCAGTATTCAAGGAGCAAGTACAAATTGCTATGTTTATATAGAATTCCTGTCCTAATGCTAGCAATTATTATGCTAGCAATGAATATTATCTTCCATTAACAATTTTTATGCAAGATACTGTACATGCCTGAATTTAAGCATAATTTGAAAGGTTCAGACACAGGTGAATACAGCCTATTAGTAGGAAAATCCTGGCATTCAGGTAAAAGAAAATATCCTGTATTCCTATAAAGACTTATCTGGAAGCAGATATATTGCAATAAAATATACTTTGATGTAAATTCATTTTTATAAGCTTATTATTTTTTTCTTCTTTAGAACCAAAGGTATTTTTTTGCAATCTAAGTCCTTTTGTCTGAGTTAGCTATGTAGGACACTACAATTCTTTCTTAACCTGCATTTATTCATTTTTGTCCAATATTCAACATTCTGTAACAGTAACCATGAGTGGCTGTAAGGAAGCCATGGAAGAAAACTTACTACCTTAAGTTTTTATTTTGTTAATCCTAAATAATTTTTGCTCTCTTTTTTTGTAATTAATGGTCCAACTTTAGTAAGAGGTCCTAGTTAAATTTGTAATAGAGAAAGGAGTTGCTACAGTTTTCACCATAGCAATATATGGTATTACTATAGACACACTCCTCTGTGTTAAAAATCTTACAGAAATTTGTAATGCAAAGTTTTATATCATTATTTCTTCAAAAATTGTGGTGAATTACAGGAATTTATGGTTAAAGACTCATAATGTCACAAAGAAATAAATCCTTTTTGGGGAAAATAAACTTGAAATTGTGAAGTATTGCTTGCCCTTTCACTTGTTAGCATCATTGTCCTCTTCTGTTTCCTTATCCATTTTATGGATGCTAACAATGATGCTAACAAGTGATCATATTGGGAAAATGATGTCAGAATGAGTGGTGAACCACAGATTTTACAGTCGTCGATTCAGAGAATGACCGACTGTGTAACATTCCTGCTCTTTTTTTGAAATGCCAGGTTTCATCTTTGCAATGCCAAAAAGGACAGTACAATGAGCTAAAAAGGGAATGGTGTACGGGTTAATATAATACCAGAAAGAAGCATATAGCCTATATAGTTTCATTCCTTTGTAGGGTAATATTAAGGACTTTCAATTTGAGAATTTCTAGTTTGCAAACTTAATGTAGCAATTAAATGTATATGTTGAACTTTTTAAAATAAGTTAATGTATTTTAACAGATGAGTTGACTTTGTATCTGGCTGCCCTCATAGAATACATCATGGAAATTGGTATATAATGAAACTTGTTCTTTTAACTTTATGCAATTAACTTTTATATAGAGGAAATTAACCAATTATAATTTTCTTTTTGTCCTTTTGCTCTTGCACTTGCTATCTTTTCTTTCATCAGCCACTTTTGCCTGGCATTGATTCATTAACCCCCTTGCCATCCTCACCAACTGGTCCCTTTGCATCTTCAACAGAACCCCATAGGAGGAGGTGTAAGGAGAACAGTGAAAAAATACTAGATGTTGAATCATTAAAAAACACCAGTGAAAAGCACGATGAGACTGATTTGAACTTCAGCAGAAAAGGAAGAGCTTATGCTATTGAACATGACATGGCATTTAATTATAAGCAAAAGGCCAGAAAAGGTGGAACGTTATTTTCTTTCTCCTTGCAACTTCCAGAATCATTCCCTTCCGTCTTGGATGATGATGGTTACTTATCCTTTCCAAATCTGTCTGAAACAAACATCCTGCCACAAAGTGTGCAGCATTTCCTTCCCATTCGCTCACCTTCCCTCGTGCCTTGTTTCCTTTTCATCTTTTTCTTTTTGCTCTCTGCTTCTTTCTCTGTACCCTATGCTCTCACTCTCTCCTTTCCCTTGGCTATGTGCCTCTGCTACCTGGAGCCCAAGGCGGCCTCCTTGACTGCTTCCCTTGAAAATGACCTGAGTGACAGTTCAGACGAAGAGGTGTGTACCTCAACACAGAACACACTTTTTTTTGTGTTCATTGTTTCAGTCCTAATCAGTGTTAGAATGCTGCACCAAGTAGTCTTTTTGGAACCTCATTTTTGTCTGTGCCAATATGTTCAGATTTTTTTTTAATTATTTTTTGTTGTGTTGGGAGTGTAGCTTGAGCCCAGGGTTAGGCACAACACAAAGTGTATAAGATAAAAACTTTTACAGATTGCTTCCAGGTGAATGAAAGTTCCAAATAGTTTATTTTAAATACAATCCTGAGTTGTGGGTTTTCAGCTGTAAAACAAGCATTCTGCTTGTTTATTGCTCCTTGAAAGTAAATAGTTTTTATATGAATATAATTTTTGTGTAACACTGTAGCTAAATCAGGAAACGAAATTCTAAATTACTTTTTACCCTTAAAACGGGATTTAATGTCAAAAAAGTTCTCTACTGAAAATGAGAATACCCATAGATCCAATCTGAATTTCTTTGAATAATCTCAACTATTGAAGAATAGCCGTGAAATTGTGTATAACATTTACTTCAGCCCACAAAGCTGCATAGTAGAGTAGAGCACAACTGGAGGGTGTGTCTATTCTGTATATCCCTTATTGCCTGAATTATTTATTTGCTTAGAACACTTTAATAAGAGTTATAATCAAAGTGAAGAACATGCTTAACCAGGTTTAAAAAAGAAGTATTCTAGTCTAGTGATAGATCTTTTATAGGATTAATGAAGCCTAGTTAAGACAAAATAATGTCTTCTACATTTAAACTAATTTTTTCTTGTATAACATAAAATTTGAAAACTTGAGTTGTACCATTCCATGAATAGTGTCAAATGTATAAGATGCAAGAACTTTATAAGCATCTTTTAAGTAAATCACATATTTTTAAATAGGAACATTTGCATTTTGCAAATTGTTTAATTAGAATTACCAATAAAACCAAATAATAATTTAAAAGCATATTTTATAATTAATTACAAAGGAAATTTGCTTGCCAGTAAGTAAAATGGAATCAGTAAGATTTATTCTAAATAAAATGTAGCTGGGATGGGATAGGATGAGTTTTCTAGTTTGTTTGCTTTAGATTGGCTTGGTTCAGATGTAGTGTCAAATCATGATTTGGAACTATGCAGTTAGACTTGTGCTTGCTTTAAACTTTATTTATACCAATTCAGTTAGTTATTTTGTTTGTGTAGAAATTATAATGTGCCTTAATATCTGCCAATACAGGGCTCTGTGTTTGACAAAACACAAGTTTCAGATCAACAAACAAGTTGGAAATCCTGGGTTGAAAGGTATCAATATTGTAACACCAAATCATGTTGTTATATATGAACCAAGCTTGTGATTAGACCAGGGCTAGCAGGCGTCTGCTAGATTACACTGATTTGTGCCTAATCCAGGGTGCTTCTTTTGTTTGGACATATTGCATGATATTTTCTTTTGAATCTTGGCATGTCTGCATTACATCAGCAAAACAAAACACAGCAGTTATGAATATAATAAGCTAGGAAAAATGTCTGCTTTTAAGTTTCAGCAGTCGTTCCAACAGACTTAAAGTTGGTCAATGATCTAATAATTATTTTCTTTGTGGGAAAGTCCCTTAAAGCTGCTTAAGATCTCACTTTAAAGTTCTGCATTACCTCCATGTCTTAAATTCATATGCTTGGGAATACAGCCCATTGAACTGAATAGGGTTTACTTCTGAATAGAAACATACAGCATTGTGCAGTAAAATTCTTTGCAAGAGCAGAAGGAACTCCATTCTAAGCAATACAACTAAATATTAAGTACATGTTTTGGATTTGAAGAAGATGCTTGAGCAATCTAGAATTTTAGCTAGTAACAGCTATAACTCTAGATGCAATTTGTGAGTTGCGTCAGGAGTTATAGTTGGTGAAGAGACAAACAGGAAATCCAGGGTCATAATGATCAGGATAAACTGCATAGGTATAACATATGTTCCTTGCAATTTATTTAAGATCCGTACAGTAACCTTAAAGTTAAATGTTTAATTGCCATACTAACTAACAGGTATTATTTTAGATTGAAGAAATTCTTTAATTGTTACCATAACAAATTGCTGACTGCAATATATCTATATTTAATAGGACTTATTCCCAAGTAACTGTGCCATATTAGTTTTAACATTTTTTTCATTTTATACAATCACTGAATGGAATGTGTGCCCCAAAATTAATACATTGATTTAGTTATATTAATGAAATTGTGGTGACATACTTTTATTTCTTTGAAACCCATTTTCTTCATTTTTATGCATCTTCCTTTTATTAGGAATTAAGGGAGTTTTAGTCCCAACATTCACACTGGTGGTTATATGTATCACCATACTAAATATATCAGTGCAACTTTTGTTTAAAACAACTTTAACAACTGTTCTTGGTAAAGTAAGGTAACATTTCATGTCAATAAGCACATTTGAGTTTGAGAGCATTTCATTGATCATCTCACAAAATGGCTGTCATTGAAAAGGGAGCTTAGTTTGTTTACAAATGATTTCTTAGGAAATCATGCTGGACTTGGCCGGTCATAATATATTGTAAATTAAAATAAATAAATGGTAATCTGATAATGTTTCCCTACCCACCCCCATGCATAAAAATGTACTATATAGCTGCTAATGTTCCTGCACCCCTTGGTGTCTCAGTGCTATTCTAGTCTTTAACAAAGCAAATAATGCAAGAACTGGTGTTGGTGATGTAGTGTTTCTCCTTGTCAAATACATGTGAATATAGGTGTAATCCAACCCAAAGCAGTATGACCAAAAAAGGAATAGGTGGATTATAACTCTGGTTATATACTTTGAGTAGTCATTTCTATATTTATACATATCAATGATTTGCCAGTACAAAGACACTACTAGGAACTGTGTAGCCAAGGAATATGTTAGAAGTGAAACCAATGTTGCCAAGGTTCTGGATAAAAACTTCCAGTCTCTTTTCAGTTCCATAAGGAACAGCATGGCACTTAAGGTACCATGTCAGGACAAATTTTTGCTAGGGAATGGAAGAGGTTCATAGGAATGCACTGATGAACTTTTGAAAATCCATAATTATGGGTAAGCAACCTGTTTTTTTGTGTATTCACTATGTATGGGTAACTAGCAGACTTACTTTGATGTGAGGCTCATACATCTGCTAAGAAAAAATTGGAATGTGTGCAGGAATTCCACAAAATGTATCCTTATGCATTTGAATACCCAAATAATGATGTGTTGTGGAATGTATTTTGCCAATAGAAACAATAGTCTGGATAATGGTAAATTGGTATTTTGAACACAATTGGTAAAAATATTAGAAGGTTGTTTTTTCAATACTGGGTAAAAGAGACGGGAGTAGCAAAATGATACAATTGTATCTGAACAAAAAGCCAGAGCTCAATTAATTTTATAAAGTGTGAAGGGCTTTCATTCAAGCAAACATAGAAAAATTATAAATACCTAAAGAGATGATTTTCTACTCAGCTTGTAGTACAGCAAGGCTTCTAGTACGAAGGATAGGCTAGTAGGAATTAGTCAGTTCAATGGTGTAAAATTCTGAGATTTCCTGTAAAATAGAATATTGTGCTACGAGTTGTAGCATACCTCCAATAACATAAGAAAACAAGATCTGAAAATGTAACTTTCCAGGTCATATTCATGCTACAAGGAGATCTTGAGTAAAGATGAGGAATGATATAAAGCCTTGTGGTAAGAAGAAACTGGGTTACTGTAGACAAATGATTCCTTCCATGGCTGAAAGAAAACCTTTCCCAGGGATATTTTGGGACAGATTACTGTTTCACAAATGTAGTGAGCATTTTAGGGTGACGCAAAAATATTTGGCAGAGCACATAGCCAAATGGATGTAGTAATCAAACCAAATGCAGTCTACTTGCTTGTACAAATCAAATAATCAATTTCTGGAATGAACAAAGTCCATTGCAATGGAGACAGGCTAATGTTAAAACTAAAGCAGCAAAGCAACAAAAAATGTAGATTCCATCCATCTTCTTTATATAACAAACAGCTAGTATACCAATGATTGCCATTTAAACTGTATGACGATTTAAAAGCACTTTAATGCATGGGCAACTTTGGAAATGATAAAGCATCTGAAGAAATTGATAAGGAAGCAGTGATCCTTTGGGGATTAATTGCTCTTGATAGACTAGAATCTGCTTTCGAACTAGCAGGATTCAACACTGGATAAGAATGTTGCTGTAACAGAAGATGCTAAAAAGATAAAGAAGAAATCACTATCAACAAAGGGTTGGCAGAGGAGTGACAAAAGAAACAGATATATGTAGTTGGAATATACATGGGGATTATGAGCAGGGTAGATACAGCCAGATTACCCTTCTGGATAAGTGTGGCTAGAACACACTGACATCATTGTTAGCTTATAGCTTATAGCTTACAAAGACATGATTCAGTACATCTCATCTTCTGATGAAAGGCTAAATGGATCCCAATTAACACAGTTCATTGGAAAAGTAAAGAAAATATCTGAATGGGCAAAAACTCAGTTTGCAGAGTAATAGCAGAAATGTGGAAGAACTGGTGTTGCAAAAAAATAAATAAATTGACAAATGTTGTAGTAAGAACCCATGATGCCAATGACAAGCCACAAGGGCACAAAAGAGTTAGATGTGAGTTTTGCTGGAAGCCAGCCAAAAGAGTACCAAATTGGAGTCATGTGACAGCAAGACACTGCAACCAGTCATAAAAGCAAGTTGTTTGCCAAGCATCTGAAGTGCAATCATAGGATTTGCAAGGAGAGATGTGGCAGTCATAACCTTGAGGATAGGTAGTCAGAACTGAATGGTCTTTAAGCAACTGGTCATTAAGCTAGGACTTCCTGTAAGCATAATGAATGTGATAGTTTTTTTCTGCATTGAAATAACGAGAACCTAATGATGATGCTGTTCATGGAGGCCTCACAGAAGAGTGAAAGGCTAGCAGCTACCTTGGCCAGGGGTGTCTTGTCAGCAGTGGGAGGAAGAAGATGGTGAAGGTCAGCAAGGATGGCAGAGTACAGGGTAACCAGAATGGCAGAGATGGGTGGGTGGAGCTGGTTGACGCTCACATAGCAGTCATAAATGCAGTCATAAATGCAGGCAGGCTGCTAAATGCCCAACCTTTCAACACACCACATGGGGGTGGGAGGTGATGCTTGCAACAGCTGTAACTTTGAGGACCAGTTGTAGCTACCATTTGTTCAGTGACATTTTAATTTTGAACACTCCCTGAATTGTTCAAAGTGATTAAGTTCAAGTGATTAAGGGAGGACTACCTGTAGGTAACCTGTTCGGTCAACTTAGTGATTGTTATTGCAACCCCAAAAGATGAATTAATCCAATTGCAAATTTAATATATTACATAATTTGCCCATGAAGAGATTCTGAACAACTGTAGAAGTAGGCGACCTAACCCTGTCTAGTTGTGTAGGTTTTCAATTCCTGTATGTCCCAAACAGCATGGCAAGGGATTGTGTAGTTCTAGTCCAAAACATTTGGACTGCATGTTATTTATCTACTTATCCACTCTGTCTTAAATGAATATTTAAAACATATTTCAATCCTTTGGATCATTGTATAGCTTGACTTTTTTCATAATAACCCATTCAACTTTTTATACATTTATTTTAAAGTATTTTTTAATCTCTGTTGTTCATTTTGAAACTTAATAACATTAAACTATTCATGATACATATTAGGATGCATCAATGCTGGATGAATAATGCTGTGCTTTGTTTACTTGGATCATTTGTACTTTCTAGATGTTACTTAAATATACATTGCTGTGTTTTTTAAACACAGACAAAATATAGGTTTACATAAGAAAGGATTCTCTTGCAGTTATATCATATTTCAATGTTGAGAAATGTTAATTTTGTTCAAGATTTGGCTAATTTCATTCTGTTTGTGTGTTTGTTAAAACTTTGCTAATTCAGACAGCCTTAAAACCATGCGAGAAAAAACATTTGTGCAAATAAGGGACAAGGTCAAGGGACTGCTATAATAGATGTGTTTACAGATTTTTCTTCTCTAAATGAACAAATTATAGAACAATATTTTATAAAGTCTCATTAAAAGTACACTTTTCACATTTTATAGAGAAGTACACTTTTCACATTTTGTTACTTATTAAAGTCAGTGGATCTCTTTATAAAAAATAAAGAAAAATACCTTCTTGTTCTGGTTAAGTTTCATTTGGCTAACCAATCTCAAGATGACTTAATTGGTGTTCCTGCACGTTGCAGACTATTGTACTAGGTGACCCTTATGTTCCTTCAAGCTCCACAATTTAATGATTCTGTGTAACAAAAAAGCCACTACTTTGTACAGTTTGCAGTATGTTAATGCTGTCTGATCTGTTTTTTTTGGATTATGCTTCTTTTAAATTATATGTGTGAAAAATGTTTAAAATGCAGTTCACAAGAAATGTAGATTTGACAATTAAACATTATGATTTTGTTTAATTACAAACTGGGTTTATTTCTTATTCTTGCTTTCTTCTTGGAACGATTATATAACACAGACTGACAGTGAAAGGACTGACACTGCAGCAGATGGTGAAACCACTGCGACAGAGGTATGTACCGTTGCTCTGAATTTGTTGTCAAAAAATGTATCATGTACCTTAGATATTCTGAATGTTAGCATAATTGATATCCCTTAGTAATGAAAGCACTTTGGTTTGAATTGGCCAGGCAGATGCTATGCAAGACAGGCCCTCCCTCAAGTAACCAGGCCCTATGCCTGTGATGGCGAACCTCCGGCATGCGTGCCAGAAGTGGCATGCAGCACCCTCTCTGATGGCACACAAGCCATTGCCCCAGTTCAGCTCTGCTGTACATGCGTACGTGCCTTCCGCTGGCCACCTGGTCTTCGGGTGCCACGCATGCATGGAGGTTGTGGTGCACATGCATGGGGGGAGGAGTGCATGTGAGGGTGCCCACATGTGCAGGGCGTATATGGGGGCCTCATACATGAGTGGTGTCTGGGGCATATGCAGGGGGCTGCATGCTGATTGCATTTTGGGGTTTGAGCACACATGCACACATTCATGTGTACGCATACACGCTTTGGGCACTCAGTCCGGAAAAGGTTTTCCATCACTGCCCTATGCCATGTAGAGGTATGTCCTATGAAAGCGAATAAATAGTTTTCTATATGAAAAAGTTTTCCACTAATTCCAGTTATCTGTTTCTATATACATTCTGGAGACTCCCACAACATTTTGAGATATGCACCTGGGTGGAGGTTTATGCCAGGAGAGGTTTCAATACTTATTATATATGTTGTTCATTTGATGAGTATGAACTGTTTAAAAACATCATGATGATTATTATAGTCACTAAATGATTTTTATTAGTACAATAATTAGTACAATAATATTTTCTGGGTTTTCTTCCTACCTAAACAGTCAGATCAGGAGGAAGATGGTGATCTCAAAATACAGGCAAGTGAAAGAATTCCTTTTTATGTGTATATGTTGTCTTCCACGGCTAAACTGCTTGTGTCTATTCATATTCCCACAATATTTACAAACATTGCTTTGAACAACATTTTTACATTCTTTGAATATTGTGGTCCTCATATTTCCCTTTCTTTTTCAGTTTTTTCAGAATAGTCTGATTAAGCGCATACAGGGTGAAAATGTGTATATCAAACATAGTAATCTTATGTTAGAGGTTGGTATGGGTATATATTAGTGCATGTATTCTATGTGTGCTTTAAATATAGCGGTTAAGGTGTGGATTTGTTTATGATGCATGATATGTGCATTTTTACTTGCTAACAAATCAAATGTTAAGATTAGGATTTTCTGTTATACTGTTTTTTTTAGAACTCTGTTGCATATAGATTTTTTTCAGTCTCTTTCTGGAATGTGTGCAAATTATGACTCCCCAAAAAGTATTTCATGCTCACATGAATGAGGACTACTTTACACATTGCATATTGAAGTGTGCCCAGGAAATATTTTCCACCTACAGGACAATGTACAAAGCACAGGTGCTCATGAAGGCATATTAACAAAGGCTCAGCTGGCAGGGATTGTTTTGATTGGCTAGCAACCTTTTAACAGGAATACTACCTAGTGGCAAATGCTCTTGCCACTTTGTTATGTGTGAAGTGTCCTAAGAATATCTGTACACCTCTCTCCTTTAAAACACCAGTTTGCCAAGAGTGTTTGTGTTAGTGCTGTGAGAGCTAATCTCATCAAGGCTTTTTTGCTGATTAACTTTGAAAATGTATTTGTTTTTCTATTGTGCCAATTCAATTTAAAAAGTAGAATAAAAAATGTTGCGCTCCCCTTTCCAAAACCAGGAACTAGATAAAACCCAGGAAGATCTGATAAAACATCAGACCAATATAAGTGAGCTGAAACGGACATTCTTAGAAACCGCTACAGATATCTCAGGGACTTCTGAATGGGAAAAGAGGCTTTCAACTTCTCCAGTTCGGCTTGTTGCAAGACATGAAGAAGCCCCAATGATTGAACCACTTGTGCCTGACGAGGTGAGTGCACATCTGCCTGTTTTTCAAGAATATGTACTCCAACAAGCTTCTCATGGGTTTTAATGATAGATATTTTATCTTCTAGACCAAAGAAGATAAAGAAAAATCTGAAAAACTTATATTTTTACAGAAGGAAAGCACGGCCTTTCTTGATTCTCAGGTAAAAAGAGTTTGTATTTTTATTACTGAAAGATGCTACATCTTAAAGTGCTAATTTGATAAATAGCACATTTCTTTTGCCATTTTTAAAGGCTCGGTTATTACATCACAAAGGTTTCTGATTTAGATTTGTTTTCAGATTTCTTCACATTTTAGGCTTTCATGGCTTAGAATCTCATCATTTATTCTCTGGACATCTGCATATATACATGTTTAAACATCTCAGTGAAAATAATAAGCAATATCAACTGCCTTTAGAATCCATTTCATTGTAGCGTTTTTAAAAAATCAGACCTGCTTCTACTATTACAGCAAATATATTTTCCAGATGTGTTTATAGTAAAGAAGCATGCTTATCAAACTATTCCTTGAACTTCTCCATTCTTATGCATGCAATTTTCATTGTGTATGCAGAATCTTCAGAAATGGCAGCAAGAATCAAGTCTGTAGATAAATAAGTTTATATAGAAGTAGGGTAGGATATTGCAGATGAATGTATGTCACCTACTCCTGTGTAGTTTGATAGAATTCAGAAGATGCATTTCTGGCCTGAATGGAAATAATATGCTGACTGGAAATGCTCACCAACATTTCCAATATTGTCTACTGCATTTCCTTATATGCATTCAGGGTTAAGAAGGGCAATAACAGTTGTAAAGTGATCTTGTTCTATAAACTTAAATATTTTTAAATGAGTTATTGAATTCTGCCTCTGACTACCAGTATCAGGATCAGTGGCATCCTCACTTCCACTCAGATTTTGATAACGAGTAGTGCAAATATCTTTATCTGTTTAAAATATACCCCATCACTCTAGGCGCATTTAGCTGTAGTGGGTGGGGGATGATTTTATGGGGGCAGAAGAGAGACTTGGCACCAAAGGTCTCATTCCTGAGACGCACCCATCTTCCTACCTATAGCCATAGGCATTGAAAGCCTGGCTTTTTCGCAGCAAGGCCCCATAGAGACGCAGCACTTCAGTCTTCCCACACGCTGCCATCTCGTAAACATAGTGCCGGGCTTCCAGTAAAGTCCCCTGCACCTTTGCTGCCTCAGTTGGAAAAATACAATATATGATTATACAAATACCAGAATCTTAAGGTGCTTTTATAAATTATTTTCAATTCTATCTCAGACCTGTAATATTAGAGGGGATCCCAGTGTTACTGTCTTTCATTTGTAATTCTGTCTCTAATCATCTGCTTTTCATCTCTTTTTCGTAACTAAATGTTGAGGAAACTGATAAGCTGCACCAGGAATTTTGATTAGTAACTATCACTAGCACTATTAGTAACTATCACTAGCACTATTAAATATATATTCTTGGGATGTATATGAAATCGATGGTTCAGCATATACTTGCAGTTGAATATTAGAGTATCTAATGTATTGATTATCTATATAATGTTAAAAAAAGGATTATGTAGTGAAAAATTGAGGACTGCTCTGTAACATTTGCAGTATTTTAGAGAGTACAAAATACTTTAATAAGCAGAATGATTCATCTCTATTTATTTTATTCGCCTCCCAAAATATTTTAAATTGTTTCAAGCACATAACTTCACAGAATTGGGTTTGGAGTATTAAATTACATTTTCAGATGTTTGGGGAGTGTTTCAATTTGCATTTAAAACAGCAGTGTTTTGTGTTGAAGAAAATTAAAAACTAAATGATATTCACCCCCTAGCTAGCATTTTTTGAAAATGTGTAAAATATTAAGCTAATATAGTGCCCCCTTGCTGTATTATGTATTAAGCTTGGCTGTCAGAAGTTGAAATATTCATCTTGCCTTCTGGTTTATGAAAAGACTTTAGAAATGTAGATGTTAATAAGGTAGCTATTTGTAATCACCTAAAAGGTGTAATATTTTAGTTTCCTGACATGGAAGTAACCTCTTAGTTGATCTAATTGAGCTTTTATATTTCAAATATAGGGCACTGAGGATTGGGTTATTGTAGACAAAGTACCCATTGAGGTAGTTGATGGTGAATCGAAAACCATTGTGACATACAAATTAATGACTGTGAGCAGTAAAACTGGTGACATCCCACCTGATGTTTTAAAACACAGTATCACTGACATACAGAGCTTTGAGGACTTGGAAGGTGAATTGCTCTCAAAAGATGACAATAATCAGAAAATGTGTACCTTAGGAAAATCCTATGATACTGTTTCTGGGAGAATTGTAACCATGACCACTAAAGTAAAAGAGGGAGAAAAAATGCCGTCATTTCAAAGCACAGAGATGGCAACGCCTGAATCTGTGAAAATCATTCCTGTAGTAGCAGAATATGAAATTCTAGAACCGGTAACTGATGAGAAGGCCAGAAGATTATCTGATGCCAAAAGGAGGGTCTCTGAGTCCTTGACACCAATTAAAGAAGCAGACTCTCGACTCCAAAGTCCAGAAGAAGAAAATGTGAAAAAAACACTGAAAGCAGATCAAGATTTGCTAGGAAGTGTACAGACAACCAAAGCTGAGAAATCTCAGGAGAGTGAACAACTGAAAGAAGAGACATTTGGTTGGAAAATTAAACCTGAGAGGAAATACGGCAGACAGCCTCCTTTTACCATTGCTACTGCTCACTATGTCACTGAGTCATCAGCATCAAGAGTAGTGGTAACATCCAACTTTGACCCAGTTTAACAAAGCATGACTTTTTTAAGACAGTATTCTGCACTACCCTGCCTCTTAGTCCTTTTTGCTGCTTGGCCTTATTTTGACAACAGCCAACCCAGCTTTTTTATTATTATTTCTTCATGATTTAAGTCAATTAACACAATACAAAGCTGACATTAGGCATTTAAACTAAGGATTAGTCTTACTGAAACGTAGTATGCTGCTATTGCTTGTTTTTGAAGGGAAAATAATGCTTTACAAGACCAGCAGAATCCTAGTGCTAACCACTTGCTTGTTTGTATTACTGCTTATATTCAGTACAGACTAGTGCTAATTTATTTTCCATTATTTTCTCTTTGTAACCCTGCCACATTGCCTCCTCTCCTTTGTCTTTGTGTCAGTTAACATAAACTTTGTGTGTGTCTGTTTCTCTTTCTGTGTCCATATACCTATGACTATATATTTCTCTGTCTGTTTAGACAAAACAACTCTCCGATGAAAAAACTTTGGATGGTTCTGGTATCTTCACATTAATAGAATCTGCAAGAAAACCAACTGAGTTCATAGGAGGGGTTACAGCTACTTCACATAGCTGGGCACAGGTGGCCATCTGATTCATCTTTAGATTTTAGTGATTATCTCTTGATGGGTCATAGTATTATTTTATGGCAATACTGAGTTTTCCTTCATTATTTTGCACATCTTTAGGATCTTCATGGAAAACTTTAATGCACATGCTGGGCACTTTTCCTTCCTAAAACTACATTTAACCTTGAAGAAATTCAGAAATGGGAGGTGGTAGTTAGTTATTCTTGAGGTAGAATTTAAGGGTTTGGAAGATAAAATTGCACTTTATATTTATTAATGATATGCAGATATCCAGATTTAAAGGGCAGAATATAATTTGGAACATGGAAGGATGTGAATGTACATGTCAGGTACATCTTAAGGCAGTTGCATATTTTTCCTGATCACCTGATCATGCTACAGCATGATCTAATTTGGTTTAAGGTACTTCTGATGCATTTTGTATTTTAATAGGTAGTCCAAGCATGCCATGTGTAAATCCAAATCACATTTTGCCCTTCAAACTTCAGAACCCTAGTCCTTATAACAGAAATCACATGGAATTTCTGAGCACTCGTATCACCTGCACACAAAGTAAAAGCATGTAAAACAAACCCCTGGTCAAGCTTGATTCAGGTCTTTAATTGTAGATTTTACACATTGGCTTTTAATATTAACTTGCCTTCCCTGCAGCGAACAGAAACAAAAACTGATGAGGAACAGAAAGCAGAAGAAAAACAGCAGGAAGCCATCAAGAAGGTTGTGCAGGAAACTTTAATAGTCAAGGAGAAACATATGATGAGTTTGCATGCAAGTGAGGATGCTGCTAAATTGGCTGGCCTTCAGCTGGATGCTACAGCACAGACAATATCTCATGTGGCTTCTAGCATCAAAGGGAAAGAGGGCTCTGCTATCACTGAGGGGGCTAAAGAGGAAAAAGCTGCAACCCGACAGGAAGAAACTGCTACTATTTCTCATGATCTACAAGAGGAGCAAAGTAAATCAGCCCATATTTTGAATGCGCAAGAAAGCAAACCTCTTTTTGAGGTAATTAAACACATTTGGTTTGCCAATTCTGAACAAAAAGATAAACTACCTTATACTTCTCTAAGGAAGTTGTGCAATGCATCTATCATTGTTATGGAGAGCAGTTTGTTTCTTAAGGCAGCTTCATGTGTGCTTGTTCTTCACTTGTATGGCTTGCAAGCTCAACTTGTCCTTTTTTATTAAGTGTCACTATTGGGTTTAGTATAAGATTTAAATGTGGCAACATGGTTACTGTATGGTTATGGCTAGCAGCCTGAATAATTGTAGTTGCGACTACAGCCAGGTCTTCCCTTGATGTGTGAATACAGACTAATATCTAACTTAATGTAAAATAGCACCTAGTCCATGTGGAAGGCATGTGCATCCAAGGCAGGATGCAGAAATTCTCTTTCATTGTGATATCTGCTGCTTCATTTTCTTCCATCTCTCCCAACTAGTATACATGCAGATGTTAAAAACAGTTTGCTTTCCCCTTTAGCTCCTGGCACTCTTTGCAGACTACCGTACATTGAACATTTTAAAAATTAACCAGGAAGCAACACAGTGCTTCTTTACATGCATGGCATCTTGATGTTTGTTGCAATGATCATTTTTACGTTCATTTTTTTCTTTTTATTTACTTTTTAGCATCATATGTACTCTTTAAGAAGCATTTTGGACTAAGTAATACAGCTTAATGCTGATACTAGAACATATTTTATTAAAGCAAAGAGTGAAGTATAATCTTTCATGGAAAAAATACTACCTGTGAAATTATCTAATTTCAAATCTGAAAACACTTCCCAATTGATTTATTAGAATGTTCTAAGTGTAAACTGCCGTGTATATACAATCTTTTCAACCCTGTTTTAACTCTTTAAAGGAAAATAAGCTTATATAAATTTGGGCTATAACAAAATAAATTTAAGCTTTAAATGAAAAAAGATATATGCTCTTTAAATATGTTCTTAATTCAATATAAATAATGGTAAAAAAATCTTTAGGTGTAAGCTTATGTACTTTTAAGATATTTCTTTTTATGCAAGTGCATTCATTTACATTTTATTCTGGAATATTAGAAAATAAAGCAATTTTAACATGTCCTACGTTTACATTTCATTGGAACAGTCAGCCATTGTGAAGACTGAGGCAGTCAGTTTTGACAGTGCATCTCCAGGTGGAGAGAAATCAGAAATTTCTATGAAAGAAGTACCTGTTGTCCATACTGAAACAAAAACTATTACATATGAATCATCTGAGGTAAGGTACTAAAAAAGATTGGAAAGACATAGGCAGATTCTACAAACAATAAAATTTGTACTGAAGCTAACAGATTGGTGACTAGTAACATATATTTAAAAAAGTAAACTTCATTTGGAAACACACCTCTAATAATGGTTTTAAGACCAATTCCAATCTTACTTTTTATATATACATATAAAAAATAACAAGATTGGTGACAGGAAAAAAGTTGTTCTCATGATGCAAATATTTTTAAATACTAGGTGAAAAAGTTGTTGGTGTAATAATATTAAAATATTGAATACATGAAAGGTACTTTCGTAATGAATAAACAGATTAAATAATAAGAGATGGATACATTATTGCTAGTAGCCATCTGTGTCTGATTTTCAGTCCTAGGCAAGCGGACAATTGAAAGACTATTGAAAGAAGTAAACTTTTTAAATTCTACTACATATACAAATAGCTCCAATGTTCAGTGCATTTTTCATTTCATATTATATTTTCTTAGGTTGATCCTAGTGGTGACTCTGAACCAGGAGTTCTGATGAGTGCACAGACTATTACTTCTGAAACTACTAGTACTACAACTACTACACATATCACCAAAGTAGGTGTATAAGAAATTTCTTTTATTTAATATAGGCATAGGTTTATTGTTAAATGTATAAATATCTGAGTGAAACAACAAGTAATCATTTATTTGTTGACCATGAAATAGAAGCCATAGCTCTAAGTATGCTTTTTATGACTTAAGTCTTTTTAAATGTATTTTAATGCTTTAAAATGCAATACATAAAGAATAAATTAAAAACTGACTTCACTTCCGGGAGCACAACATGGACAGACGCGTCTGGGGTGACCCTGCACCCCAACGTCAGAATTCATCCTCCCTGTGGGCTCCTCCAGGAGCACAGGCAGTCCCTTCAGGACTGCCTTCGTTCTTGCTGTTTGTCCCTCCGGCAAGTGCTCCGCTGGCAATGGCGCTGCCGTTGGGGCAGGTTGCTGGGAGCTCCCGATCTGACGGCGGTCACAGGGGGCTTGCCAGTCTCACCTGAGGCGCTGGAGGGACGAAGGCCTTCGGATTGCCGCAGCGCCATTGCCAGCGGAGCACTTGCCGGAGGGACGAACAGCAAGAACGAGGCGAGGAAGAGGCAAGAACCTGCTTTCCTTCTCCTGGCGATGGCAGATGAAGTGGAGCATTTTGCGGTGAGAGAGATGAACAATTAGGATGGGTGGATGTTCCCCCCCCCCTTCCGGGTTAAGTGGCAGCATCAGCTCTCTCTCGCTCTCTCCAGTATAGAGAGAGAGAGAGTGGAAGAATTTAAAATTGCTGGAAGCAGGAGGGAGATAAAGTGAAAGAGAGAAACTTTAATGAAAGGATCTACATGGATTGGGCTGTTCTCCCTCCCCCCCTCCGCCTTCATTAGAGGGTGAAAATGGCTGACATCCAGCTTCTTTATTGACATTAAGGACCGTGCTTCCTTCCTTTGTTCTTAAGAGAGCTGGCTGATACAAACGTGAATGTGGATTCTAAATGTGGATTGTTGATACAACAATGGATTTACAGTTTTTCCTCCCAAAAGTACACTGGTTGCCTACATCAAAGGTGGATCTTCTGGATAATTGTCTGATTTAAAACAAATTTGGTCTTCTGGACTGCTGGTGCCTCCAGGTCAGATTCCTCAGGACTTCCTTCTATTCACCAATTTGAAGTGACTGTTGCAGATGTTAAGCTGCCACGAGGTCAAACCACCATTACCTAAAGCATCTTCAGCGCCAAGTTCAGCAGCTTCAAGCCGCAGTGGACAATCATGTATAACAACATTTACTCAACAAAGCAAAGCTGGGGCTGGAGTAATGGATGTGCAAGCAGTCTCACAAATGTTTGACAAACAGCAGCAAACTATAAGTGAGATGAGACTGGAAATGAAACAAGATATAGCAGTGTTGAAGGAAAATATTAAGAAAGATATTTTGGAATTTAGTGATGAATTAAAATCTGTAAAACGGTTAGCTATAGAAAATAAACAAAGAGTGGGGGGAGTGGAAGGAAGGGCGGAGGGTTTGAAGAAGGAGGTACAGGTAATCCGGAAGGAAAAACAGGAAATGGAAAACGTGATTTTAAATATGGAGTTAGAACGTACTTCTTTCTTCCTTACTTAGATTTCAAAATGTAATAGAAGAAGAGGGGGAGGATTTAAAAAAATATAATGAGTAGTATATTGGCAGAAACTATAGGAAGGGAGAAGGATAAGATATGGTAGGACATTGATCTGGTATATAGAGTTAATTCTAGCTATGCAAAAATACACAATGTCCCGAAAGAAATACATGTTAAATTTTTAAGGAGAGCCACCAGAGATGAGGCACTAGGAGCACAGAGGGGGAAAAACTTGAAAAATATAGAGATAAAGAAATAAACATACTTAAACAGATTCCCAAAAAGATACGAGATATAACACGAAAATATTTTTTCCTATCAAATAAACTGTATCTAAAAGGAATCATAATTAGATGGTTGATGCCTGAAGGAATGTTAATCTTCTGCGAGGGAAATAAAACAAGAATAAATTCAACTATGGAGGCAGAGGCCTTCTTAAAGGAGCATAAAGCCCTTCTGGAGGA
>JANHFP010008350.1:25646-39554 GCA_032468135.1 Calamaria suluensis | reverse complement strand
GCTTGTTTAAAAAGGTGTGTTTTCAGAGCGCGCCTGAAGGTCAACAAGTCCGTACAGGACCAGATCTCTGGGGGGAGGTCATTCCATAAGGTGGGAGCTCCCGCAGAGAAGGCCCTAACCCTCGGGGCCGTCAGTCAGCGACATCCCGACAGCGGAATTCCGAGGAGGCCAACCCTGTGGGAGCGCATGGGTCTGTGGGAATTGATAGTTCTATCAAGCATACAACTTCAAACCCTTGCAAGCAGTCCAGAAAAATCCATGCTTCACAGTATCAAAAGATCTAAGAGGGCAAAGATTGTGTAACCTCCATTCACAGGACCAACCAAAGGTCATCCATGAGGTCAACTAATAAAATGTTTGCCTGTGCCCAGGTCTGAACTCAAGATTGTCAAGGATCCAAATAATGTGTATCTTCAAGAGCCTTCTGCCACTGCAGTCCCCATTTTCAGTAAACCTTCCTCGGATTATAGTTGTTCAGTTTTGTTCCATTGGATTTTAATAAATGAGTAATCCAATGCCTCTGCAAGGCCCTCTGGCACCTTCCTTTTCCTCAAAAAAGGTGTTGACTGCAGCCCAGCGTCACCTCCCAGTCCTCTCCTTTGCCACTTTTTAATTAGCCCTGTTGGCAGAGCACAGATTGCAAAGAATCCAGTTCACTTTATTGGGCTCCACAGGTTCAAAATCTTCCTGGACAACCTACAAGGCGCCATCTTTGCCATCTCAGGAGATTCTGTCCATCTAGTTTCCAAATTGGAGTGTATACAAGCAACTGTATCTACTATAAATGCTTGGCCAGACAATGGCAACTTAATGCACATTAACTGGGTTTTCTAGCCGTTCAGAACACTCTGAATAGTGCAACTGGCCAGTGTTCCATGAACAAAATAAGAGCAGGGGAGTAATTATGCTTTGCTACTTTTATTGATGCAGAGTAAGCGCAAATCTGACATATTCACTCACTGAGGGTTTTTTGGTATCACTACAGGCATTTCTTCATGTGCTTCATTTCACGGAGCTGCTCAGTAAAGTCAAGGAGATACACAGTGAACTGAATGGAATTGTTGAAAATTTCTTTGGAATGGAATAGAAACATCCTCCAGATCACTGGGAAACTCCCCAATGCCATCTGGAAATTTGCTAGATCCATCAAACATCTGGGTTAGACCATCTTAACAGATCCCTGCAAAGGTTAATCCTACTATCATAAGGAACGGATTCATTTATGAGATGAATTGACAGAAAACTCTCCCATGACTGGATCATGTCCCAAATGTTCCATACCAACAAGGTATGGTCAAACATGAGTTAGGCTAGTGATGACTTGGCATCAGTCCATGGTTACTATGATAGCCATGGACTCCTGAACCACCCAATTCCAGGGACTGGAAATGAAATCACTTAATATTAACAATCTACATGAATCCATAACTAGCTACTTGAGTGGAGTCAGTAACTCAATGACGGATGCTGCCATGCAAATGTGAGGATAATAGGAGTACTCCCAGCTTCCTGTTTGGTCCCAGTATCATGAACAAAGCCTCACATCTTTCCTCCTGTGGAATAGTGCCATCGTAACAGCTAAAGACTTTTGATATACAAACCCCCCCCCCCCATCACGTCTTCTATCTCAGGTTGGGACTTATGCAAAATACAAAATTCATCTGCACAAAACTCCATGAGAGGAACCTGCTCCCTTTTATGCAGCCTGGTTTTAGGAATACATTCCAGGTCTAGCCTCTCCTTAACTAAATTATGGACAAAGTAGGTTTTACTACAACCAGGCTTGACATTTTATAGCATCACATTGAGCTGGAGCACTTAATAATCCAGCTACCCATTTCTTGACTGGAGACTGGGAAGCTGGAAGTATGGACTTATAAAACAAACCTCCAACAAAGAACAATAATGCATATGCAATTCTTTTCTTTCTCTGTTTAGTATTAGATGATCTTATATGTTTCACAAAAGGGAAGATGATATATGTCGAGAAATGTGCCTTGATAGTGCAATAGAATGATTATTTGTTACTGTTGCATGTGTGTATGTTGCTCAGTCTGTCTAAAACAGTGGTTCCCAAAGTGGGTGGTACTGCCCCCTGGGTGGTGGTGGGATGACTTAGGGGATGATAAGAGGCAAGGGTGGCAGGGGGGCAATAAGAAGCAAGGGGGCGGCAGGATAGTGCTGGATGTGGCACAGGGGTGAAATCCTCCTGGTTCGGACCAGTTTGGTAGAACTAATAGCGATTATCAGCACTTATCTGGCTGTAACCTTTGCTAGAAAGGAATCTGCAACCGCTGCATCTTTCAACAGAAGCACTCCAGGTGCACAAAAAAAGAGTGTGGCTGCAGGCATCTCACTACAGGGGAAAAGAGGTGGAATAGAAATCTAACCATTTTTCCTACCGGGTTGTGGGCATGGCTTGTGACTGTGTAGACGTGGTTTTGAGTGACATCGAGTTGCCCACACCCACTAAGTCACAGAACACCCCCCCAGGGCACTGAGGATGAGTGTGTAGCACCAACGGAGCGGTGGACTGAAAAAGTTTAGGAACCACTGGTTTAAAACAATCAAATCAATTCTGTTCAAACACATTTCCAAGTTACTGTTATAGAAATGGGTACTATGCCAATTAG
Source organism: Calamaria suluensis (assembly GCA_032468135.1). Taxonomy (NCBI): domain Eukaryota; kingdom Metazoa; phylum Chordata; class Lepidosauria; order Squamata; family Calamariidae; genus Calamaria; species Calamaria suluensis. Next base: position 36,921 of record JANHFP010008350.1, on the reverse strand, counting down.
GTGAAAGTAAAAAGTTGAGTATACCTTATTATTTTTATTCTACTGTGCTGAAAAAAGTTGGAAGTTAATCCTTCTCTTCCCATATTTTTCCTTCCCCCTTAACTTTATTTTGATTTGTATTTTGTATTATGAAAAAAATTCAACATCTCAACCTACTAGAGAGACAGTACAAGTCTGTTTCCATAATACATTTGATGATAAATATCAATTGATTATGGATATAATAATAGTTATACAATTCTGTCTCCTTTAATCAAAACCAACAGCACTATGTAGTACCCATGGATTAAATGTTATAATTATATAGACAGAGCATGTATGTAAAATAAAAAAACTTGTGGCAACATGTATCTGATCTTTCAGTTAATGAATAAGCTTATTATGACTATATAAATCACAGGATAAATGTGTGATCCTAAACTAACAACACATGGGGCCCCTTTTGACTATGGAGTACATTTAGTACAGCAAATCACATAACAATCTTGCTTTTGCTTTTTAAAGCTAAACTTTATTTTATACATTGAATTTCTCCCAAACCCTGAGGAAGTATTTAGACTGACAGAAATTTAAATATAGCCTTCAAAAGACTACTGATTGAAGGAGCACATGATTTTTTTAAAAATCCTCATACAAATGAAATAAAAACAGAAAATCACAAGTTTACATAAGAGAACTTACTGAAAGTCTGATCCATCTTTAACAAATCAGTTTAACTTTTTTTCAAGTGGAGCCATAGAAATAAAACTATAAAAATTATTGCCCTTCGTGAAATTGGCAAAAGAGAAAATAGCCAAGAAAACAAAGAAACGGATCATTGAATAAAGCAGTGCAGAATTCTCACTCAAAGTACAAATGTTCAAACTTAAATTATTGACTAGTATGTGAAGTCCTCAGAGGTTCCCAAACTTGGCAGCAGAGCTGGCTGGAGAAGTCTGGGAGTTGAAGTCCACAAGTCTTAAAGCTGCCAAGTTTGGGAACCTCTGTCCTAGAGGATGAGCAGAGAGAAAACAGATGGAGTCAATTACACCAGTGTGTTTTATTGGAAGATCTGAAGGAGAAAGCGGAGGACACTTCCTCCTGGAGAAAATGTGTCTGTATGGTCATGAAGACACATCCAATTAATCAATAAAATAACTAAAATTATATTCCCAATCACTGAGATAAATTCTTACCCCTATATGCTGGAAAAGCCAAGATCTCATCACATTTGTAGCATGTTTTGGAAGAACGCCTCTTTTATTCTTTGATGATCCATCATCTTGATGCAAGATGCTTAAATCTTGGTTTAATTGTAACTGGAGCTACGCAATAGCAGAACTTTATTAAAACATCATAAAAAGGTTTCCCTCGTACATATATGTTAGTCGTTTCCGACTCTAGGGGCCCATGCTCATCTCATCATAAAAAAATTCTTAATATTTCAGAGGAATAATTTAAAAAGCACAACTTTTATATTAAAAGTAGAAAGAGCGCTATACATGTACTATTTTAGTTTGTATACAAAAACTATGTCAGGGCTTAACAGAACATATGGAAAACTATCAAATTATGAGAAAGAGTTCTAACTCTATGCTCATTAGATGTTTTATATGCACTGGGAATTTTACTTTATGGGAACATTCCAGCAAAGTATTCACAAACTGCATACTAACATGGATGAATATGGATTCTCTCTAACTCTCAGTAGTATTTATCTCTTTTATAATTATGAGGAAAAATCAGGAACACTAATGTGCGAAACAACATATTCAGCCAGGGGCAAAGATGTTATTCTCTGATGCATGAGTATTCAAAATTCTGTTTGTGCCCTCTGAGACCTCTCTGACTATGAATACTGAAAATTAAATGCAGTTCCTGCTACTCATTTTATGGATGGTATATGAAGATGCTTTTTTATTCCCTCCCTCACATTTGACTTATTAAAAAATGTGGAGCCATAGAAATTCATTATATAGACCAGGGGTCTCCAACCGTGGCAACTTTAAGGCTTGTGGACTTCAACTCCCAGAACTCCGAATTCTGGGAGTTGAAGTCCACAAGTTTTAAAGTTGCCAAGGTTGGAGAACCCTGATATAGACAACCTGTTCCACATCTTTTTAAATTCCTGGCTTCTTCTCCTACTTTAAACCACTCTATGAAATAAGTAGAACAAACCTGTGAATTCTGGATCCTGATTGTTCCAGGTGACAATGCTTGTGTTACTACTTGTCCTTGAGGTGTGACCACTGTTACTGGCTGATATACTGTGCCACCTTAAAAGAATGCAGCAATCAAGAAAATAAAACAAGAGGTTAATTGAGGCTTAGTTCTTGTTAAATATAGTAAGTAGCTGTGGTATAAACATAAAATTATTTTTTAAATGCAAAAGTGAATATTTTTTGTGATTCCATAGAATGCTTTACTTTTATGGAAGCAGAAATTCAGCTAAGAGTGCCCCCTAGCTCCAAAAAGTGAAGACAGCAGTCTCAATAGTGCAACTTAAGCCCCGCTCCTTTGCATATGTATGTGAGGTCAGTGCATAAACAAGAGAGTCAGGGCTTTAATAGTGTCAGCAAAAACTGCATTTTTACTGCTTTAACCTCTGCTGTGACTAAGAATGTTTTTACTATATTTGCTATTATTAAGCAATTTAGTTATTGTGAATATTTTTAATTATTCAAATATGTTTGTTCTACCTTTGTTTTCTTATCCTAAGGATAAGACTAGATAAATTACTCTTTGAAGAGTAAAGCTATTGTTTAAAATGCTGTTTCATTCATCTCAAGATAGATAGTATGCATTAAAAATAACTTTTATAGTATTTTTTATCTTTAGAAACCATTAAAAAACCAGAAGCACACCAACATATATATCCACACATTTAGATAAAATGCAACATTTAAATGTTTAGTGTTTCTTACCTGCAACCGTTGCCATAGTTACATTTCCCTGCTGTAGTGCTGAGGCAGGTACCACAATCCCCTGCGGACTCAGTGTACCTGTGATGGCACTTTGAATTGGCTAGAAACAATAACAAGAAGAGTTACATAGCTTTATATTTATGAATGTTCCCATGATTTTGGTTAAATTATTTCAAATCAGAGAGAAAAAAATATATTGACAACAAGTATGATTTTAAAAATATGTTATGAAAACAATTTCAATGGAAAGAATAAATAATCAAGAAATTATAGTTTGACAATATGTATATGTTGATTCTAAAATGTTAGCTTTCTTTCCAGTATTGAAACATTCATATAATAGTTTAAGCAATCATAAGAATGTGGAATTAAACTACATCACAGTTCCTAAACCACTCAATACTATTGCTTACATAGTGAAAGCTTGAATTTGTATATCAAATTGCTGGAGATAATGGGATCAATATTTGGAAATAACTATTGGTACTTAACCTAGATATTTTTTTAAACAAGAAAGAATAATTAAATTGTACAGATTTTCAGTCTTAAAGATCTCTTGAGCATCTTAAACCTGAGTGGAAAGATGATTTTTTAAAAAATTTGCTAAACGTTCAGATTTAAAATATTTACCTAAATTAGTAAATCATCAAACAAAATACAATCTAATATATGAAATACAAGAATGCAATTTAATAAGTTGACATGAGGTTGACATGAAATGTTCAATTAAATTAAATGAACAAATATTAATTTTCTAAAAACCTATATTCATATTTTTAATTTTAATATTCATAATTAACTTAATTTTCCTCTGTAAGTGATAAATGTTTCCAATGAATTTCACAGAGTTCTTACAGTAATGAAGATGAATACTATAAACTATTTAAAGGATTTATTTTTTCATACTACTTATAATATTCCAATCTCAAACATGTCTGGGCAATATACAATATCCCCATCTCCATCCCCCAAGTAAAATAATAATAATGATGATGATGATGATGATGATGAATAACTAAATGCAAATCAATATTAAAACAAACCACCAAAAATAAAGGATCAAACGAAGATAGTTGGCGTCAGTCATGCAGCAGAGATCAAAAATATGTTGAAATAAAACATTTTAAAGTTGTTTATGGAATTTCAGGAAAGTGAGAGATGCTTGGAGCTTGGGGGGGGGAAATGTATCCCCAAAGGTAGGGGCTCTTTCAGAGAAGGTCTGTAATAGCCACAGGAATGATGAGAACTTTCAGGTCAGCTCTTGAGGACCAGACTGAATGTGCAGAAACAGTTTTGCAAGGTATTGTCCAATATATCCTGGCACTTCATTGTTAAAGAGTTTTTTACATTTAACAGCAGCATTTTGGATTGGCCCTGACAGTCTACTCATAAACAATATAGTGACTTTAGTAGAGACGTAATAATGGGGAAGGGTTAGAGCAGAATGTCCATTAAATCCAAATGGGATTTTACGCATGTGTTGTTGACCTGTGCATAAATGGTAAACACATGGGCAGAACATTATCATGCAGAGATTTGTTTTCTATTGTATTTTATCTCCAATAACTCTGATTCAATAAATGAAGAATTTATTTTGGCAGACGTGATTCTGAAATGTAAATACAGGTAGTCCTTAACTTACAACCACAACCGAGCCTAAATTTTATGTTGTTATGTGAGTTTTGCCCCATTTAACTATCTTTCTTGCCACAGTTGCTTAGTGAATCACTGCAGTTTTTAAGTTGGCAACCTGGCTGTTAATTGAATCTGGCTTCCCCATTGACTTTGCTTGTCAGGTTGCAAAAGGTGATCACATGACCTTGGCACTCAGCAACAGTCATAAATATGAACCAGTTGCTAAGCATCTGGATTTTGACATCACATAATTTTCATTACTATTATAAAAATTTTATTGCCAATTGGGACACATTTTTCAATATTTATGCTATTATGTAGCAAAATAAAGGTCCCTAGGTCAATGATGGACATTTATAAGCCATATTGTTTCAGGTTAGCTTTTCTTTTTTTTATTTTAAAATAATCTTTATTGTTTTAAAAATTTAAAAAACCTTATGTTTAACATATATACATTTTTCTAATCACAATTTCTTATATTGTCTAAACATAGGTTTCAGGTTAGCTTTTCATGCCTTCAGTTAATGCAGTGGTGGTTGATCTTTTGATCGACAGTGCCTTGCCTTGCTTAACATACTTTGGGTAGTTACAATAGATTTTTAAATTTTCTTTTATTGGATTTGCAGAGAAAGTTCAGTTTTGGTTGTTGTTTAATTATGTGAGGTCATAAGATTTAGATATTAGAGTTTCTCATTGTTTGCCATCTTAACAGGACAGAAAATAATGCAATTAATTTTAATAACTGTGGTAAGTGGTACTTGGATGTGCAAAAAGGGGATAACAGTCTGCTTCCAGATTGACCTAGTCTAATATTTGCAGCACATTTTCTTAAATTCCTTCCCCAACATAAGACAGCCAGGAAAGGAGGTATTTCATGAATAAAACATGAGATGAGTGATTCCTGTTCATTTATATTTTTCAACTAGTCTCTTATGAACATGGTTTCTTGTGCTTAGATTTAGTCACTGAATCGGAAGAACTTTATGCTCTGAAGCCTTGTATATATGATAGAGAGCTAACAAGAAGTTTCTTCCTGCACTGAGAATTCCCCTATTATGAATAGGGCCATTATTTACAATGAGATGAACAAAGCCAACCCAAAACTTAGGCCAAGGAAACAGTGCCAAAGAAGTGTAATGAAAATTGTGTCAATTTTGCTCTACTGCTCACATTTTCTGGTGACTCTTTCCATGAAGACAGCTGCTCCAGCAAATCCAAGCTATCTTTATCATGTTTAAAGTTGCTGGACTGCAGACAAAGAGTTGACAAATTACAGTCATTCTTTAAGAATCACAATTTCATGTACCGGATTACTAAGAACTGCACAAGGGAAACCTGGTATCTTTAATAACATCACAAAGAGTTAAACATTGCTAATTGGCAAGTCATAGATCATCTATTTTAAAACTGCATTGTTATGCATTTAATCAATTAAGATAGCATAGGATTTTTAAAAACATTCTTTTATCTAATCTAATATTTTTTTCAATATGGTACATTACAAAGCAATTAAGAAAATATACTTCATTTATCATGAAAATTACCTGAGGTTGTACTGGTGAATAAGGACTCCCAGATTCCCCACTTAGCAGAGTTTCACTGTTCATTTTAGTCTTTAGACATGCAATATAACGACTACAAAAATCTTTACAGAGCTCATTAACTTTTTCTAGCTCAAGCAGATGAATTCGTAGAACCTGAATTGCTTTTACCATCTGAGGATAAACAAACATAATCTTAAAACAACATACAAAAATGTCTGCATTTCATTTACATTTATTGACAATACTGTATTTATATCTGGTTTCCCTGACAGAATTTGTAATAAAGTTCAGTGGCTATAATTTACAACCATTAAAATGAAATAAGTTATTAAATACACAGAATAAAATAACAAAACAACAGCAATAATAAAATATCTGTTTAAAGAAACAGGGCTTTACCTAATTTTAAAAGTGAGTAGAATAAAACTTGCCGGCAAACAGATTTACTATAACTATTTATATTCTTATCTTACAGTATACACTAATCTTTACAAAGTCCCACACTTTATAAGCAACACAGGCAATTATAATTAAAAACATTATATATATTATCAAAAAGAAAGAAACAAAAATATTTCCTACATGGCTGACTGTTGAATGTAGTAGAAATGCTAGGATTTAAGAGGAAAATTGTAGCTTTTCCCTCCTCTTTAATGGAAACAACCATTGAGAGGATCTTTCTATTAATTTCACTTTAAATACCGAAATCCTCTGGAGAAGTCTTTCTGAAAGTCATACTATACTGCTACTCAGATTATACAACAGAATTCATATAAACCTTGCTTTGACTTTCATATAAAAGCTGGCTAATGCTGCTTTACTTTGCAATTCAGGTAGTCCTTAGTTTACAATTATTAGTTTAGTAATTATTCAAAGTTACAACAGTACTGTGTAGGTGACTTATGAACATTTTCACATTTATGAACATTGCAGTATCCCCATGATCACATGGTCCAAATTCAGATGCTTGGCAATTGGCATGTATTTATGAAGGTTGCAATATCCTGGGATCATATGATCACTTTTTGTGATCTTCTGACAAAAAGTCAATAGAGAAGCCAGATTCATTTAACAACCGTGTAACTAACTTAACAAATGCAGTGACTCACTTAACAACTGTGGAAAGAAAAGCCATAAAACTTTAACTGTCTTTGTTTAGTAATGGAAATTTGGAGCTCAATTGTCATAAATTGAGGACTACCTGAATATTTAACTTCATCAGTTCATTAAACATTAATTGGAATACAAATTTGTACTAGATTTTGCTTAATTATCTTTTTTTTAAAAAAGGCTTTATTTCAGTGCTTTCTGGATTCCTAATCATTTAAATAGACAGGTACTTTGCCACTTCATTTTATTCCCTAAATTACTTACCTAACAGAGGAAAAAAAGAAACTTCCTTGGAGGAACAATCTCTTGTACTAGGGGTTGTGGTAGTTTGTGGAGATGCATAGCTTGTCTATATGAGGAAATGGCCATATTTCTACGGTTTTATATGTTTGCTACTAAAAACCATCGGAGTTGGACAATCAAGGAATAATGGAAAAAAGGTCAGTTTGCCAAATAACATTTGGAAATATAGGCAGAAATGCTTCCTTCCTTTGACCCATATTTATGTGTTACGTTGGCCATGTTAGAAACACTTTATCCTAAATTTCAAAGAAATAGTCAAAATAAACATAATCTTAAAATAGCAAGATTTGTACAAATACAACAAAAGAAACATAAATTAATATGTCACTTTTTTTCCTAAAATGCTTTTACTTACTAAATTATCCGTTTCTGGATCTTCACAAAAAAAGGGTTTTCCTTCCTTCTCCTGTTTCCTAACAAAGTTTTCAATATCTACATCAAAACTTGCAGATGTTGTGCCTTCTGAACCTTGTGTAGATTGTTCACATTTTTCAAATAACAGTGCTAATAAGGGAAACAGTGGATGCCTAGGAATTAAAGATGAGCAAACAATAAGACTATAGAATTTCTAAGTCAACATGACAAAACATGTATAATTTAGACACTGCTTATATAATAAAATAAATTACATTGACAATTAAGATGCTATGTATTCATGGCTAATCTAACCTGGAATAGAAAACTAATCATTTGTTTGCTGTTTAAATCTACTTGTGCAGTGTTGTCAAGAAACTACGGTATATTGCATTCTCAAGTGTAAACTTAATTTTTATTGTTGTTTACTGTTTTTGTACTTGTTCCAAGCACCAAGAGTTTTCTCATGATTGTGGCGAGATACAAATGCAATTAATGTGAACATTTTAAAATCTATATTCAAATAGAAACTCTTAATCTGAAATAAAGATCACAAACCTTACTTAAATAAATAAAATATGCACTGCTATCTTATGCTAGTTAAGTGAGTTGTTAGTCTCCCTTTATAGAGCTTACTCACTTGTAAACATGCAGAACATTGACTTAAATAAGTAATAAAATGGTTGAAAATACACATCCAACTTAATAAAGAACTCAAAATACATAGTTTGTTGGTGCGCTTGCTGTTAAATGTTTGAGTTTAGGTAGATTTTTACATACTGATTCTATATTGTGGGTGCACTGGGATCGGTACCTATTCTTTACTATACAATTTTATATTATCATTATATACAGGTATACTTGACCTCACCCAAGAAAATAAAATTGCAGTAGTTCTCAATTTTGGCTAAAGTGGTGAAACATAGAGGAGTTCGGCTACTGAAAGGAAGAAGGCTTCATAATCCTATCCTCTATTGAGTTTTGTCTAGTCTCTTTCAACTGTGATTGCATAGTACAGCCAAGAAACTTCATCTTTAGTTTGAGAACAATCACTCTACAGATTAAAGACAATAATATACTTTACCACTTAAGATTAGTCAACAGTACTACCTGTAAATAGCCTGCTTGTCTGCATCCATTGGCGTCTGAGATTCAACTGGGGAAGGACTCAATCCTCCTGCATCTGTTTCTAAGCAGTTTGGATCTTGCTCAGTTTTTAATTCTGTTACTACTTGCATTTGCTGGAAAAGAAAGATGCTTTATATTTACAGCTGCACTGAACATGGTTTATTTTCCAAGCAAAGGGGAGAGAGCAAAGAGCTTACTAAGTGGCCAGAAAGTTGGTATGACTTGGCAACTACACAAAAAGTACAAACAGTTAACAAAAATAGATAGATGGATTGGCATGTGATCTTTCTTATATCTTTTCTCAGTAAGTAATTGTGGTTGATCATAAATTGAAGATTTAAGCAATGGTAATGTAACAGACAGATCTCTGAACAATCTTTCTCTGTCTTCCTGTTGATATGCAAGTACGTATATCATTCCTATGCTGTTGCTAAAAAAAATGTATACACTTCTCCATATAATCCGCTGGAATCAAAATCAAGTGTTATTTTTGTTACTAAGACATATGTACATGTATACGCAGATCAAAAACATAAAAAGTTTAAATATCCTTCCAATGAAAAAAACATTAATTATTAAAATAAATGTTTCAGATTGGCACAAATCTATTACATTTGTTATGACCAGTGGTAGGATTCAAAATTTTAAACAACTGGTTCTGTGGTCATGGCTTGGTGGTCATGTGACTGGGTGGGTGTGACTAGGTGGGCATGGCAAACTCAACATTACTCACGTTGAGTGGTGCCTCACCCTGCCCCTCCCAGCCACTCCTTGTCATGCCCGGCCTCAACATATCTATAGTTCGGTAAAAATGTTGTTCACCTTTTTTTGACTTTATTATCTGTATCTACATACTATAGATGTATTTTCATGGACCACTGAAAGGAGGAAATGGCTCACGTGCTTTGCCCAAGTGTGCAATAGACAGGTCATAAAACAGACTTTTGAAGGACTGCCACAAAGAAGGGGGAGCAATATATTTTCCAAAGAAGCAGAAAGCAAAACAAGAAGCAATAGAATAAACTGAACAAAGAGAGAAGCAACCTAAAAGTAAGGAGAAACTTTCTAGCAGTGAGAACAATTAACCAGTGGAACTACTTGTCTCCAGGTGTTCTGAGTGCTCAATCACTAGAAGTTTTTAAGAAAAGACTGGGCAGCCATTTCTCTGAAATGGTATATCCCCCCAAAGTCTCTTCTAAGTGTTATTCTGTTATTCTGACAGCTTTCCCAGGCCTTCCACTCAAGATTTTGGCATAATCAGTTTTCCTGTGGAGCAGGAGGTTGGACTAGAAGATCTCCAGAGTCTCTTTCAAATCTGTTATTGCATTATTCCTGAGAAGAAGAAGAAAACACATATACAAACAATTTAAGCAAATTCTCTTGTTCTGAAGACTTTAGAATCAGAAGGTACCTTGGAGCAGTGGTGGGCTGGACATTTTTTAACAACCGGTTCTGTGCCCTAATGACTAGCTGGGGTGTGTGGCTGGGTAGGTGTGGCTAGGGGGCATGACAGTACTCAGCCTCCTGCAGCACTCTGCCAGGGGAAACCACTAGTATAAGAAAATAAGAGCAAACTCCACTCCCTTCTAATACTGATGATGTTACCTAATTTGGTGATAAAACATCTACAAGAAAACCATCAAGCTCACAGAGCACCAAGGAACCAGTGGTGGGATGCTCGTGGTTCGGCCACTTCGCACAATCCGATACTGATCACCGGATGATGTTAGCGAACTGATTCCCTCCCACCTGCCCCTGCATGATTTTTACCTTTTTTTCCTGTTTTTTCACCAGCTGAAATGGTGCGGCAGAACTGACTGCCGTGCCTCTCATGTTCTAAATGCTAGTGCGCATGCATGGAGCACATATTTGCTGTGCATGCTGTCACGTATGTTCTAATGGGCATGTGCACAGTGCACAGCAAACATGTGCGTTCCAATGTACACGGAGAGCACATTCCCTCCTGGAAGGCAGGCAAGCATGTTGGGGCTGCCAGGCCATAGGGAAGGAAGTTAGCAGACTACTCCGATCCCTGTGGCCCTGCCATGCACCTGATCAGCTCCCTGACCCCTCCCGTACTTTCAGCAGCCCCTCCAGCATCCCACCTAACCTGAAATGCTGGGGTCCAGTCTGGGCTCGACAACGCCTCTCTGCCACCCAGAAGCCTGCTGCGGCAAAAGCCGGGCAGGAAAACTCCCCAGGGAGCTCCGGGATGTCCCTCCGCCACCCCCACCTGCTGCGGCCTGAACCTCCCATTTCTCCTGCTGCCGCTGCCATACTGTCTGAGCAATAGAAAGG
>JANHFP010008348.1:5544-16917 GCA_032468135.1 Calamaria suluensis | reverse complement strand
CCTCTCTGTGTGAGCGCACTGGTCTGTGGGAGACCACTGGCAGAATGTGGTCTCTTAGGTATCCTGGTCCGATGCCATGAATCGCCTTAAAAGTCATCACCAGAATCTTAAAGCGAACCCGGAAGGCCACTGGCAACCAATGCAGCTTGCGCAGAGTGGGGTCACCCAGGAAAACCGCAGTGCCCCCATAACCACCAGCTGAAGCCTCCGGGTGCTCCCCAGTGGGAGCCCCATGTAGAGAGCATTACAGTAGTCCAGGTGGGAGGTGATCAAGGCGTGAGTGACCATTTTTTAAGGCATCCTGGTCCAGAAAGGGGTGCAACTGGTGTATCAGGTGAACCTGATATAAGGCCCCCCTGGTGACAGCTGTGATATGGTCTTCTAATGATAGCTGTACATCCAGGAGGACACCTAGGTTGCGCACTCTCTTTGCCGGTTCTCTAAACTACTCAAAATTTCTGCTACCAGTTCTCTGAACTGCTCAGCATTTCCACTACTGGTTCTCCAGAACCTGTCAGAACCTGCTGGATTTCACCCCTACCCCAACAAAATTTATTTATTGCTCATTTTTGCGCAACAACATTCTCTGCAACATGCTATCCTTCCCTATGCCACGACTAAGGTAGAAGACTAAGGCTGAAGAAAGAGACTTAAGATCTAAGACTACCTTAGATGACTAAGGTAAAAGAAGTATAATACCATCAAAAGCATCCCAAACTATCCTAAACATGACAAAGCAGGTTCTGTTTTTATTGTGCTTGTGCCCTACCCAATGTATAGTTTCACAGTTTAGACATCTTTATCTCTCATTTGTATTCCATCTAGTTTTTCCCATACTTTTTTTCCCTTACCAAGAAAAAAAGGAACATTTTAGAGGAAAATATATAATAATTTCTAAATTCTAATAATTTCCAGCTTTTGGTTGATAAGGTGGGAGCCTTCAGATAGAAGTAGTTTACTTCTCATTTTTAATAAAATCTTAAGATTGATTCACCTTTACTTTCTAAAAAAATATTTATTTTAAAAACTGTGTGCTTCTGAATGTAGTTTTCTCTATATTGTTCCTTAGGCATATATCTACATTCAGATGCATTTGCCAAAAACACACATATTTTGTAAGCAATTTTCAGAAATGCATTTTTTTACATTATCTTCACTAATACATGAATTTTCATGAGCATTGTGTCCTAATCTGTTTTTATAAACATATTTTGACTAGAGGACTGCATTAGAGAAGTAACTGAAGAATGACTTTTGAATGATAATTGAGACTCGATACTGAAAAGATGAGGTGAATTCACACGGAAAACATATTTCCTCATTTCCTAATAATATCGAGAATTACCTCAAATCAACGTACTCTCATTAATGCATTATTTCAATTGGTAACACAAATATGCTAACTTCATACTCTTGAACAGACCCTTAAGACCCCCACTACTCCAGCAGAAAAGAGTGCAGTTTCCCCATGGTCCTAGAGCCATGATGGCGAACCTATGGCAGGTGTGCCACAGGTGGTGTGCAGAGCTCTCTCTACGGGCACACCAGCCATTGCCCCAGCCCAGCTCTACTGTGCATGCACGTGTGCCTCCTGCTGGGTCTCTGACGTGCATGCGCAGCAGGTGGTGTGCCTGCAGGGGATGCATGCGAGCATGCGTGGGGGCGGGACACATGAATATGGGTACACGAGGCTTTCCAGAGCCAAAACAGAATGTGGAGGGTCCTCGCATGGCCCCCCCATGCCATATTTTGGGCCTGGAAAGCCTGCACCAACCTGGAAGCCAAAATGGGGTGTGGGGTTTACGTGTGAGCCCCCCTCCCTGCCTGGTTTTGGGCCTGGAAAGCCACCTAAACCAACCTGGAAGTCAAAACAATGCACGGGGGGGGGGGGACTGAGCATATGGGTAGGCGATGTGTGCACGTGTGCTTGGTGGGACTCATGTGCAGGGGGCAGTAGCATTGCATTTTGGGGGTACAGGCACTCACATGTGCATTTGTGCACGCATACAAACACTTTGGGCACTCAGCATCAAAATGGTTAACCATCACTGTTCTAGAGTTTCATCACAAACCAATGACCTTCTCCAGACCGGTTGGGGTTTAAGGAGAAAAATGGCAAAAAGGAATAATTTTAAATGGTACTTGTCTGAACCAAGAACTCAATTAAGAAGCATGAATTGAAACCCTGTTGGTTTCCAAGGGACTTTGACACAAATAATTAACTGAACTAGGCAGATTGTCTATTCTGCAAATAGCACCGAGACCCACAATCGGTCTACCGTCACTTCAGCTGTCTAACCAAACCCATTGAGAGGGAATAATAAGCATGACATGGAACTGCCACAAGTTAAAATTTTTATTTTATTTAATTAGATTTTCCAAGAACCTCAAATTGAGTAGTCAATGATCATTAGGCCCTTTGTGGGCATAACTCATAAACCAGGTGAAGTGAAGAGATCCTTCTGTGTTGTTGTAATATTGCCATCTTTACTGGGGGTAGGGATTGTTTCCATTAGATTTTCCAGTACAGGGGTCTCCAACCTTGGCAACTTTAAGACTTGTTGAACTCTGGGAGTTGTCAAGTTGTCAAGGGTGGAGACCCCTGTTCAAGTATATTTGCCACCATATGGAAATATTCAAATCCTTTTCTATGACATACAGCATCTATGACATCACTGATCAGAAAGCAATCAACTGTTTGTGATTTGGATTGTCCTTTGGATCAGGGGTGAAATGTAAAACTTGTTGTTACTGGTTCTATAGGTGTGACTTGGTGGTGGGCATGTCATGCTACTGGGTGGGTGTGGCCAATTTTTATTTTTTCATTTTAAAAGCATTTTTTCTAGCTAGGTATTCACTGGATTAGGTAGCAAAAATGCATTTAAAACCTAAAGAGAACCTCCGAGGATCACAGCAACCATGCGATCATGCCAGGCTTTCTCCCCCTCATTTTAAAGGCATTGGTTTCTACCTAATCCAGTGAATACTTAGGTAGAAAAAATGCCTTTAAAATGAGGGGGGGAAAAGCCTAACAGAATTGCACAGCTGCTGTTACCCTCGGAGGTTCTCTTTATGTTTAAAATGCATTTTTCTACCTAATTCAGTGAATACTTAGGTAGAAAAATGCTTTTAAAATGAAAAGAGCCTCTGATGATCATACAGAGGGGTCGGGACCAGGAATTTTTGCTACTGGTTCTCCGAACCACCCGCTGCCATCGCTACCAGATTGGCCGAACCGGGAGCATTTCACCCCTGCTTTGGATTATCAAAGAAATTTAATAAAGCCAATTTAAGATTTCATAGAATGGCAGGAGTTCTGATTGGTCATATTTTAATGAAAAATGCAGTCCCCAAAACCCTGAATAACTTTACAAGAGAACCACACATAATATGAACCTATTTCTTTGGATTCTTTTCTCCAACAGATGGGCCTTATCCTGGAGTTTATCAGGTTGAATTTCCTTGGGGTTACTAACCATCTGTAACATACTTTCACTGAGCTTTCCCTACTTTGGGCTGAAATCAATTTCAATGGTCTCTTATGCCAGAAAAATAACATGAAGTAAAGGAGTAAAAAAAAAGGTAAAAGTAAGAGAGTAAAAGAGAGCCACAGTGGCTCAGTGGTTAGAATGCAGTATTGCAGGCTAATTCTGGTGAATGCCAGGAGTTCGATCCTCACAGACTCAAGGTTGACTCAAGCTTCCATTCTTCTGAAGTCAGTGAAACGAGGACCCAGATTGCTGGGGCAATATGTTGACTGCTTGGAGACGGCTGTAAAGCACTATGAAGCAGTACATATGTGTTAAGTGCTATTGCCTTTTTATAACTGATTTCCAAATAGCTTTTAATCTATTCAGAAAGTTTGCCTTCTCTGGTAACACAAGCTTGTAAAACCTCCCTTTTTCTTTACTAGTAGGTGAATTTAGACTAATTTCAGGCTTACTCATACTGTATTTCTAGTTGCTTGTGTCCTAAATGTAGTCAAATGCAAATTCTTGTTATTTGAAACCAAGAATGGGCAGAATTTCCTAAAACTCTTTGTAATGGTTCTTCTATTTTAAGGAGGTTCGCTTCATACACTTTTCAAATAATAAAATATTTTCCCAATCCTACAATATTTAACTTAAATTTTATCTTATCTATAGACATGGATGAAAAATGATATTTAACTGATAATTTGTTAAAAATTTGCGAGAAGGTGCACAATTCTATAAAATAAGGACATTAACACAATAAGTACAATGTCAGCAAAAATATTTTGTAGTGTGCCCCTCTATTTTCTAATCTCTGTACATCTAAATGTTCTATTATTCCTTTCGCACATTTCAGGACTAAAGATTCATTTTGATTTCAGTATGAGGCAGCAATGGTCCCATTGTGTGTCTGTTCATCAGAGACTATGAGTTCAAGTCTTGCTTTAGCCATGAAAGCCAGCTGGTAATGTTGAACCAGTCACTTTCTCTCAGACCAAACCACTTTAGAAGGTTGTTGTCGTTAAGAAAATAGCAAGAGGAAATTATCATTTATGAATTATTTTTTAAAATGATAAAGGCAGGATACCAATGAAAAAATGAACAAACAAAAGAGTGCCTGGCAGAATTTGAAACCGGATCTTGATAAGTAACTTTGAAGGGTTGCTAAGAGACCAGTGGCAAGTGCAGGACTATCTGTACCAGTGGTGGGGTTCAATATTTTTTTACTATCAGTTCTGTGGGTGTGGCTTGGTGGGAGTGGTATGGTTTTGTGGGTGTGGCAGAGAAAGGATACTGTAAAATCTCCATTCCCACCCCACTCCAGGGGAAGGACACTGTAAAATCCCCATTTCCTCCCAATCAGCTGGGACTCGGGAGGCAGAGAATAGATGGGGGCGGGGCCAGTGACAATTTTTACTACCGGTTCTCCAAACTACTCAAAAGTTCCGCTACCGGTTCTCCAGAACTGGTCAGAACCTGCTGAAACCTACCTCTGATCTGTATGCCCTGTGCATTTTCTTTTCTCATGAAATATCCCAATTTGAAAAAAGATATTACCCATCCACTCTTGCAGCTGTCATATGGATCAGCTCTGAAACCCATTGTTTTTATTTATTTATTTATTTATTTATTTATTTATTTACTTACTTACTTACTTACTTACTTACTTACTTACTTACTTACTTACTTACTTACTTACTTACTTACTTATTTATTTATTTATTTTGTCAACAAGAAGGGAATGCACTGGAGAGTTCTTTCCATTAACAATGTTTTTATGTAGGGAGCATTAAGGTTGAGCTGTTAACAATGTGTAAAAGTTGTTTTTCAGGGGATAGTTCCCAGAAGTGGGGTCATTATCTTATTTGCTTGGCATCGTAAGAACAGAATATTCCTAATTTCAGTAGGTGGTCAGATTATTTGGGATGTGTGGGACAATCTCAATTATTTTCCAATGCTTCAGAGATGAGGGCAATTCTTTAACTAGGCACCTGACCTTTGCATTTAACCACAGTGCTTTATTTAGACTAAGAAGTATTTTTCACTCCAGTTTGTATGTTAAAAACAATTATGAGAGCAGTTAACTATCTGGAGATAAAAATGATTAGAATGGGCATTGACTGGAGAGGAAAGATTTCAACAGACCCTTTGATTAATTACCAATTCACCTTCTCCAAAAGCTCTATAGAAAAAGACACTTATTTGTCCCCAGAAATGAAATGCAAAATCCACAATGATTAAAAAAAAATTGTAACTCTATTGGCTAGATGTATTTATTCCTAGCTATCATTGGTTAGGGTTTACCCAAATAGAACATTATGATAAAGGAGTTAAGATATTGGATAAAGATTCGGAAGACCCAGATTGGCCAATTGGGTCAGAAGACCCAATTGGCCATGGAAAAAATCCCTGAGCAATTCAGACCAATCATTATCTCCTGTTGTCTTCATTTTTGGATTTCGTCTTATTGTAACTAGTCCTTGACTTACAACCGCAATTGGGCCCTGCATTTCTATTGTTGTAAAACATTTGTTAAGTGAGTTTAGCCCCATTTTACAACATCTCTTGCTACCACTGTCAAGCGAATCACTGCCATTGTTAAGTTAGTAACACCTCTGTTGTTGATTGAATCTGGCTTCCCCATTGACTTTTCCTGTCAGAAGGTTGCAGAAGGTGATCACATGACCCAGGGAATCTGCATATGTCATAAATATGAGTCAGTTTCCAAGCATCCAGATGTAAATCACATGACCATGGGGATGCTGCAACGGTTATAGGTGTGAAAAATGACCGTGACTTTTTTTCAGTGGCATGGTAACTTCGAACAGCCACTCAATGAATGATTGTAAGTCAAGGACTACCTTTATTTCTTAACATACACCTCAGTGGTGGGTTTCAAAAAAAATTGCTACCGGTTCTGTGGGTGTGGCTTAGTGGGCGTGGCAGGGAAAGGATACTGTAAAATCTCTATTCCCGCCCCAATCCAGGGGAAGGATACTGCAAAATTGCCTTTTTCTTTCTGATGAGCTTGGGCTTGGGAGGCAGAGAATAGATGGGGGCATGGCCAGTCAGATTTTTTACTACCAGTTCTCCGAACTACTCAAAATTTCCGCTACCAGTTCTCTGTTATTGGTCAGAACCTGCTGAAACCCACCTCTGATACACCTCCAATCTTATTAGAAGCTAGGAGAAGAAATTGCCAGCCCCTCCAATTCTTTGTAGGCCTTATATATTAAAATTATATTACATATTAAAATACATATGTAATTTTGTTAAAGCATGTATTATATGAAAAGACTTCTTCCTGCACATGTTTTAGCCCTCTGCAGGTTAATGTCTTGTTTTCAGCAGTTCATAATTCCACCATGAAAATATTCTGGTCTCCACTTTATCAGAGTTTGACTGATTTCCCTGTTATAGTTATTACAGTGAAGACTTAGAGCCTTGTAGAACCTCTCATCTTATTGAAAAAGTTCCCTGTCCTATTTTCATGGCATTACAAAGGATCGATTTATTTCATTGTACCCGCTCTTCAAGCTGAAAGAGGTTTTTCTGGGTTAATAAAAATAAAATAGTCTCTGCACTCAGATTTAGAATCCAGAAAGGCACAAAAATAGTAAGAGAGCTAGAAATGTTATAAATAAAACAAACACAATTTTTAAAAAATGGAAATAAAAAAACCAGTACTTGATCAAGCTTCAAGGAGCTTCTAAAACTAGCTTGGCTGCCTTCCTCAAAATGGCTATGATGCAGGAACCTCTGAACCCTCGTGGACCAATTGCAAGACTACAACTATACATGAAATGTTTTTCCTACAATACAGAGACCTATCAAACAGTCTGCAAGCAATAGCTCACAAGAACCAATGGACCGACACAGGCAGAAATATGTTGCAGATCGGGGCGGTGTACAGCCAAACATTTAAAACATAAATATACAATAAAATATTAAAATAAAATTAAACTAATAAATTAGCCAATATATTAGGGATTAAGAGAATTATATTGCTGAGCGGTGTGGTGGACTAGAGGTGAAGATGCTTTCCTCTCAGTTGGAAGGTTGAGACTTCAATCCTAGGTAGCAGCAGATGTTTCTCTATCAGGGCACAAAGAGAAAATATTTGCTGTGAACTCTGCGTAGGCATCAGGAAGGGCATCTGACCAGTAAACGCTCAGTCCCTGCATCTACCTCAATATAAGGGATTATAAGGTCATAAAAAGAAAAAAAAAGAGAATTTTATTGCAAGTGAGCAGTGAGTTATTGACTGTGAGTCTAACTCAATCAAGGATTAAGTTGAGATATTCTTATGGGTAGCCAAATCCATGCTGCTACGTGAAGGTATTCATTGCATAGCTCTTCTCCCCAATCAATAAAAATTGAGTAGGAATTTCATCCTCATACTTGGGTTTCCAGTTGCACTTTGCTCTCAGATATTTAGGCCCTTTGTACTATCTCCCCAATGGATTATGTTCTTTTTCAAACACTATTCCTTTGGTAAAACATGAAAGAAGTGTCACCAACTAAAGGTGGTAATGCATTACACACACACTTTTACTATTTCTCTACAATAGATTTTTCCTCTTCCAGTCTTTGAACTGTGCTTTTATTCTAACAACAAGGGAAATAGCCTACTTAATCAATAAGACATGGCAGGATAGGAGCTGCTTGCCCAAAACAGATATCTTCTACTTAATAGTCTAATGTAATTTACACATTGAGCATGACTGGAATAAAGTTATTTTATTTTTAAATACTATTTTTTGACAAAAAAAAATTGACGGGATGGTGAAAATGCTCAGACGATCCTTTGTGCTCTCCTACAGCATTTCTTAGGCAGTTTTAGCCAATCAGTTTATCATGCTTATTTTATCGTAGAGATTAAATGAATGTGTTACTACTATAAAAGCCGATTTCCTCTTAATAACATCCACTTAATCCCTTAGGAGTGACAATCATATCATTGCTAAAACCTCTAATGGTGTAACATTTAGCTTAATTAACATAGCAAGTGTCAAAACTTGGATGAAATAAAATGTATGTCGAAAATAATATTAAGAAGAGATAACTGAACTGTTGCCATAACTGCAATTTAAGTAATTTATGGTTATTTGCAGAAATTGTCCACTGACAGTTATTTGCATGGCTTTTTCATTCATCAGACACAAGTAAGCTTAGACCTCCTGTCAAAATTAGCCATGTGACGTTCATGAAAGACTCAAAACATGTGAGAAGACATTAAAAGGCAGATAGAAGTAGAGGTGGCTAGATAGCTCTGCTTCTCTACCATTATTCAAGTCCTGCTCATTTTGCCCCTGGACTACTGCAACATGTTCTACATGGGGCTACCTTTGAAGAGTATTTAGAAGCTGAAGCTGGCACAGAATCCAGCTATGCGGACAGTACTTGGGGCTCTTAGGGTGGCTGATATAACACCTCTGTAACCTGAGATGCACTTGTTGCCAGTTTGTTTCTGGGTCCAATTGAAGGTGTTGGTTATTACCCTTTAAAACTCTTTATGGCATGGGTCCAGGTTACCTGAGGAACAATCTCACCCCAATTTGATTGTCCCACCCCACGCAAACCAGTGGAAGGGGAATGTTGCAGACCCAGGAATTCTGGCTGGTGGAATGCAGTAAAAAAGGCCTTTGCTGCCATAGCTCCTACTCTTTGGAACATTGTGTCCCTCAAGGTGACCAGAGGTGGGTTTCAGCAGGTTCTGACCAGTTCTGGAGAACCGGTAGTGGAAATTTTGAGTAGTTCAGAGAACTGGTACATGGCACCTCTGACTGGCCCCAACCCCATCTATTCTCTGCCTTCTGAGTCCCACTGATTGGGAGGAAATGAAGATTTGGCTTGGAGTGGGGAGGGAATGATGATTTTACATTATCCTTCCCCTGCCATGTCCACCAAGCCATGCCCACCAAGCCAAGCCACGCCCACCAAGAACCAGTAATAAAAAAAAATTGAAACCCACCACTGCCGTTGAGTGGTAATAACTGATCACAGTTATTTGATCTGAGGATGGGCTCTAGCATAAGTTCGAAAACTCAAAAGACTAAACCTTTGGTCCCCGTGACTGACCCAGATTGAATCCCGAACAAGGATTTCTTCCTTGTAGCAATTACTATTCAACAAAATGTAGCCATCTTCTTCACTATTCCAGGAGAGTGGTCTACTAAAAGGAAATAAACCTTTCCTTCATCCACCTGATAAAGTTAGCTAGCTAAGAGGGCCTGTATTAGTGTAGAGCGCCAAGACTGATATCTGAAACAACGCAAGAAGACATGTGGAACTGACTCTATTGATCCTTCCAAAGAGGAACAGAGACGATCATGCAGAGGGATGTTATTATACCTGCTATCAGAATCATAGATGGTGCAGCCTTAACTCTAGCCTGGGGAAAAGCTATTCTGTGCAGAACAAACACAATATTAATAAAATAATTGGTTAGCAGATAGGGCCCTCTGTCCAAATGACTTATTGTATTAGGAACTTGTACTTCTTGTCTCCCTGTAGATCACAATCAGGCACCCTGATCTTTTATCCACTAATGCTTTGTTATATTTCTGCTGGAGCAAAAATGGAAAGAGTAACCAAAACAATTTGTGTTTGTGTGTGTTTGTATGTGTGTATTTGTGTGTGTGTGTGATTTTCTCCCCCCAAAAATGTTTTCATAAGAATTAGAATTCTGTCCTGGTCAATATCTTAATCTTACACTTGTCACTATAGGAAGGAGACTTGTTTCCAAATCCGGAGGAGATTTTGGGTCAGTGTAAAGAAATCAGCGACAACTTTGAGTCAGTGTTGGCTCTATGGCTAAGATGCTAAGCTTGTCGATCGGAAGGTCGGCAGTTCAGCAGTTCGAATCCCTAGTGCCACATAATGGGGGGAGCTCCCATTACTTGTCCCAGCTTCTGCCAACCTAGCAGTTCGAAAGCCCGTAAATGCAAGTAGAAAAATAGGGACCACTTTTGGTGGGAAGGTAACAGCGTTCTGGGTGCCTTTGGCATTTAGTCATGATGGCCACATAACCATGAGGATGTCTTTGGCTTTGAAATGGAGATCAGCAGCGCCCCCTAGAGTCATGAATGACTGGTACATATGTGCTAGGGGAACCTTCACCTTTACCTTTAAAAAATAAAAAAGCACCATTATAAATTTAATCCAGATGACCTTTGATAATCTAACCCAGATGACCTTTGATATATTTCAGACAAAATGGTTTACCTAAAGCTCAATCATCATTCATAATTTATGAAAGACATGGTTGAGGACCACTATTTGAGGTGGCTTTTTAGAAACCACTTTAGACAAACGTAGAGCTACAACTTTCCAGTCAGAGGATGGCAGGTTGGAGAAAGCTGGGGGGGGGGGAATATTTTATGAGGTTAATCTGGAGAATCTCTTCTCTTTGATGTGGGCAGTAGATGGCAAAAGTGAATGGTTGCACTATGCTTTCTCTTTCATGCACTACTTTTCTCTCTCTTTTATTTTTACACACCCTCTCCTTTTCCTTCACAGAGCATATTGCTAGGGAAGGGATACATTATCCAAATTAATTATTTGCAAGAGGGACTTGAATTAGACGAGAATGTCTTGCAATTAGGCCAAAGGCGGTATGCAGTTAAAGGGCTGCAAAATTGCCCAGTCCTGTTTCAAGTATATTAATGGCTATAACCTGATAGCTAAATCCAGCTTCTTCTTCTTCTTTTAACTGGCACTGGATGAAATCAACAAAAGAAAGTTAACATCTTCTTGCTCTGCTACAGTAAAGGTTTCCCTCGCACATGTGTGCTAGTCGTTTCTGGCTCTAGGGGCCGGTGCTCATCTCCGTTTCAAAGCCGAAGAGCCAGTGCTGTCCAAAGACGTCTCCATGGTCATGTGGCCGGCATGACTAAAT
>JANHFP010008344.1:80177-91374 GCA_032468135.1 Calamaria suluensis | reverse complement strand
TGTACACCGCCCCGAGTCCGTAAGGAGAGGGGCGGTATATAAATCTAATAAAATGAAATGAAATGAAATGAAATGAACTAGGGCAGTGCTCGCGTGCCCACCAATATGGCTCCGTGTGCCACCTGTGGCACCCGTGCCATAGTTTCGCCATCACGGTTATAGGAGAATCTGTCAAGTGAGTTTGTTTCATCAAATAGTCTCTATATTGTTTAAATAGGGAGAGTTTAAGGTGCCAGGATTGCATATTTTTGTGGCATTGTTATGTTCAGTTTTGTTGCTCTCCAACCTTGTCAACTTGAAGACTTGCGGACTTCAACTCCAAGAATTCCTGCTGGCTGAGGAATTCTGGGAGTTGAAGTCCATACGTCTTCAAGTTGACAAGGTTGGAGACCCCTGGCTTAGAGCACAATTTCATGGTCAGAATTCCATAATTCTAAATTTTCTAAGTGAGTTTTTTTTCATATACCTCAGGTATATTGATAAATGCCAGGCTGGATGAATCACAAACTGGAATTAAGACGGACAGGAAAAATATCAACCACCACAGACGATACCACTCTAAGGGTAGAAAGTGAAGTGGAACTAAGGAGTCTCTTGTTAAGGGTGAAAGAGGAGAGTGCCAAAGTTGAAACTCAATATTAAAAAAAACAAAAAACAAAGATCATGACATCCAGTCCAATCACTTCCTGACCAATAATAGAAGCGGAAGAAATGGAAGTAGTGACATATTTTATTCGGGGGGTGGGGTATTCCAAAAACACTGCAGATGGTGACTGCAGTGATAAAATTAAAAGATACTTTCTCCTTGGGAGGAAAGTTATGGCAAAGCTAGGCAGCGTATTAAAATAGACAGGGGCGTAAAACTTGCGGTGTCACATTGTCACATGACATATTGCAACTTTCACCCCTTCGTTAAAATGGGGGTGGGCATGGCCAGAGTGTGACACATCCTGCCTGGGGCCACACATTTTGACACCCCTGAAATACAAAAAGAAGACTCATTGGAAAAGACACTGATGTTGGGAAAGATTGAAGGCAAAACCAGGAGGAGATTGTAGGGGTTACAAACAGTTGGGCACAATTTAACAACGAAACAACAACAACTGATAGAACTCTGGAACAAAACCAAACAGATTCTTCCTGTATTTAGAGGCATAGCATAATAGGAAAGATGTAAAGGGCTGTTTTCTTTTCTTTTTAAGTAATTAAAAAGATATGTTGGAATATGTGAATTGATACATCCATCTTAATAAAATTATCCTCATCCTTTTAGCATTTCTATTTCAGTACTGCATTAATATGAAAGATTAGTCTTTTGCACAAATAGCTTTAATTATCGCAGTGAAGTAAATGCATCTGTCAAACATCTCCCTTCCATTTGAGTCATCCTATGTAGACAAACAATTTAAGTGATAAATAGCATTAAATCACTGTGTTTCAAATAACTTATTTCTGTTCAAATATCTTTCTTATGGGGCAGATGTCTTAAAAGCAAAGAGAAAATAGAACCTTACCTTACCCTTTTACAAATTGTACTAAACATGGTTTAACTAGTTTATTAGCTAAGCCATAACTGTCTGGTTTTGCACAACAGATGAAACCCCTAAACGTGATTAACAAACCACAATAGATGGCTTCATGTATCTTCCTAAGCCACTAACCAACCTTATCATGGTTTAGCTGAGGGGCTGCTGAACTCTTTGGACTGGGGCTACATTAGGAAAGTTGTCACCCTCTCAGCCAAGATTTACAACCCATCAATCAACCTTGCTGTCTCCTTAGGATTACTAGATGTCAGAGACAGTAAACAACTAGAAAGGTGGCTTTATCTCACCAGTGTTCCCACCATAAGAACAGTGGACAGAAAAATAAGTGTGCTTAGATTTTCTGGAATTTTTAAAAAAATCAGATAAAACACTATAATCCAAGCTTCTCTCCACAGAAGCTTGTCCTGCTACCAAGGGAAAGTAAAAGTACTATCTCAGAACAGCAAAAAGTACTTAAAGAAATTTATATTGGACAAGTTTATAAAAAAGTAAAACAATATTAGGCCTATATTTCACATAGCAGAAGAGACAGAACTCTGGCATTGAGTAAAAAGAAGAAGAGGCAAATTAATGTAGAATCCACCAGCTTTGCAATCAATCTTAAGATTCCAAAGATGGAGTTCCAAGCATCATTCACTGCATATAATTCCATAACGTTGAGCATCAGAAATTATTCCTGACATATATACATTCCATGTTTCCATACACACACACACATTCTACTTCACCAATCACCTGTCCATTAATCTGCCACCTGCATTTAATCAGCCATTTTTTAAAAAATACTACAAGCTTTATTTTAGATTAATTTATATTTTAGGTTAATTATGGATGATAAATTAACAGTAATTATATAATAAGAAGCCAAAGCTTCTTAACAACTTCCCCAGTTCAAATTATGCCTAGAAGATAAAACTAGCATCATCTATGTAAAGCAAAATAAAATAATGGTTTACCAACCAGACAAGATAGCAGACAATATTCAAAGTACCAAAAAAACTCCTAATTAATCAATGTAAGTGGTTTGATACTTTTTCAGCTACAGATAGCTGGCCTTTCTTGAATGGATGTCACCACAGAAAATATGCATCTTACTCTACTATAGTTTCCCCGCAAAGTTGTCTTTTAAGATCAAATGCTGACTTTAGGTCAACAATAGCTTACACAGAGTGATAATTATCTGGAATTAAATCTGCCACTATTAATTTATAAATCTTTCTTTAGATGTGATTATAGATGTGACAGAAAAAAATATGCCTGAACTAGGAGCCTTCCCATCCTGTCTATGTATCTGTGAAAATCAAGTCCTTGCCAGTGGTTTAACAGCTGCTTAATCAACCTCATGATAATTGTGGCCATCCTTTAACACCTTCTAAGTCAATGATGGCTGACCTTTGTGCCATCGCGTACCAAAAGTGGGGGATGCCCAGGGCGGATTTTGCGTCTGCGTGCCCACAACCCATAATTCAGTTAACCCCACCCTCCCTAGAAAGGCTCTGAAGCCTGGGGAGAGTGAAAAATGGGCCTTCCCCACACCCCCAGGCACTCCAGAGACTGGAAACTGACTCTTTCCCAACTTCTGGTGGGCCCAGAAGGCCTGAAAATCAGCTGGCCAGCGCCCACATGCATATTAGAGCTGATCTACGGCAACACTCATGTGCCCATTGATACGGCTCTGTGTGCCACCTGTGGCACCCGTGCCATAGGTTCGCCATCATGGTTCTAAGTGAAAGGTAAGGCATTGTGAGAGAAGAATTTCATGTAATTTTCTCAAGCTTCTTCCAAAATGTAACTCTGTGATTAGGGTTCTCAAGCCACCCCAAGTTACTAATGTAATCCATTTGTTTAGTGACCATTCAAAGTTACAATGGCACTGAAATAAATGTATTATGACTGTATTTTCACATTTACGATCCCCATGGTCACATGACAAAAATTTGGATACTTGGCAATATTTATGACGATTGTAGTGTCCCGGAGTCATGTGATCATCTCTTGCAACCTTCTCACAACAAAAGATCAGTGGGGAAGCCAGATTCACTTAACAACTGCACTAATTCAGTTAACAAGTATGCCGGAAATATCACAGGGAAAAAACTCACTTAACAACTGTCTTGCTTAGCAACATAAATTTTGGGCTCAATTTTGGTTGTAAGTTGAGAACTACCTGTACAGCTGCAAAAAATTAAACTGAAGGAGTCAGAGAATGATGATTATTACCATTGCAATTAAAAAGTGCCTTATAAATGGGTAAATTCATTTTAAATGCCATTTTTTTAAGTTTTGGGGGCTTATTTATGAAGCAGATTTAAAATGTTATTTATGAACCAAAGGAGATGTTTCTGGAGCAAAATGAAGTTCTTAGGCGTGCGATAACAAGTGTTGTTTTCCTTCTGAGATCAAGGATTTAAGAGAGACAAGAAAACTCACTGCTCATCACGCATTTACATCTTGACTGCACAACAGCTTTGCAATTTCATCAGAAAAGGCCTTTTTCTTTGACAGCCTAATTTATTTGACCCCTGTAAACAGAAACTGGAATTCAAAACACGATGCACGTCCTGTAAAATCTAAATTTTATAGTCTCCTTGACAGGCATCAATCTTAGGGTTGAAAACACCATGAAAATCAACATGTCTCAAGGATGGCACTGGATTATTTTTTCTTGCTAAGACTCTTAAGGATTGACCAACTAATGTTAATTAATTATGTTTTAATTTTAAAACATATATTGTAATGTTGTTTAAATTCTGTAAACCGCCCCGAGTCTGAGGAGATGGGGCGGTATATAAATCAAATAAATAAATAAATAAATAAATAATGTACATATTGGCCACCTGTGCAGAATGGAGACTTCATACTACTCAGATGATATTTATTTCATAACCCTGTCAAAGACTGTCAAAATGGTTGTGGGGGAAGATCAGGGTAAGTCTGAGCTTAATTTCGTAGGTCAAATGGGATCAGCAAAATTATTCTAGACCAGTGATGGCTAACCTTTGTGGCACCGAGTACTGAAACTGGAGCATGCGTGCTGGAGCACTGGAAGAGAGCAGCTGCCCAGTACACATATGCGCAGCAGCCAGCTGCTCTTCTTGGGTTCCAGGTGCACACATGCATGCTGGAACCCAATAGAGCAGCTGGCAATGGCATACATGCTCAACAGAGAGGCCACGTGCCATAGGTTCACCATCACAGTTGTAGACTGCCAGATTTATTCTGTTTCTAGCAGAAGATCAGCTAATCTCAAATTCTGGAGGTGCAAAAAACAGAAATTGGAGGGAAGGTGTCTAGTTAGGTAAGTTTCACATTTTTATTTAGTAAAAAACGAGTCTAATATATAAAATTGAATTAATAAATAAAATATTCGATACATGCAATGGCTTTCAATCTGGTTTATGGAGGGCATCTTGGAAAGTTTCATCACTGGGAAAGTTTCTCCACAAATATTGAGTCTGCAAAAATTATACTGGAATTAAATTTGTTTCCCCCAATGCCAATCCTATTGTTCAGTGATGTGCTGCTCCCGGTTTGGACAGGTTTGCGCGATCTGGTAGCGATGACTAGATGACGTCAGCGAACCGGTTCTCACCATCTGAGAGCTGGGCCCTACCGCCCAGGCACAATTTTGTATCTTTATTTTCCTGTTTTTCACCAGCTGAATTGGCTGATTTCCGCGCCTCTCCTCTCCTAAATGACTGTGAGCATGCGCAAAGTGCACATTTAGCATGTGCGCACAAAGCGTGCACACCAATTGTGCGATGAGAGAACCAGTAGTAAAGGAAGTAGAACCCACCCCTGCTATTGTTCCTTCTGTTTTAAATAGCTGAAGTCAACTGACTTCTAATCAACTGTTAAGTAATAATGCTTAGTTGTTTTTACTTGCTTTTAGACTGCTCTTGGACAAAGTCCAAATAAGGAGGAATATCAGTAAAGTTCCATTGAGATATGGAGGGCAAAGTGGACAAACAGCCTAAATTTCACACATTCCCATCTCAATTTCAATATCATACAGACATAATTTTACAAGTAGGAACAAGTAGGAGGGCCCAGAAAGAAATATGAGGCAACAGAGATAGAAAGCAAGAAAGTTCTGAACAAAAGGTCTGCCCACCCACCAGGACGTCATCATGTCTCATTTTTTACCCTCTGCACATGTGCAGAAAGCTCTGTGCATGTGTGGAGAAGGTGCGCGCAAGTGTACGGAGCACGTACCCATGCTCACATTTGCGAACCGGTACCGAAGGTAAGTGAATACCACCCCTGGATCCTCACCATGTCTTTAATTACAACAGCCATCATCCCCATGGCCACGAAGGAATGAAAACAACATGAGCTGAAATGCAGCACATCTGGCAAGTACCAATTGGAGAAGCCTATTCTCTACCAGTTATCCAAATCATACATAGGAGGATAATCCAAAACTGATGGGCAGTACATGGCCTCTGCCATTTCTGTTATCCCTACAATCTTCCTAAACCAACCAATCAAAATTTGCCAGCAAAATGCCAACATTCAATTGGATGAATCTATCTTATCTTTTCCCGTTTGGTGGAAACAAGAACCAGGTTTAATACACTTATTATTCCACTTTCCTAAACTAAACTAAATTAAAGCTGAATCTCGGGCCACAGAAAGGCATTTTGTTTCTTGACAAGCTATTTATTTTTATTCTTTAAGACTTTTCTCCTTTTCGTTAAAGTAATGAATTCCTAGGCTGGCTGGAAATTCAGACTTGGAATCTTTGGACATGTGGGAGGAATCAAACTGGAAAAGGCAAAGCTCAGAGATTCCAAAGAAAGATCCATTTTTCCATTTGCTAAATCTAATTTCTGTGTGGCATTAAGGAAAAATAGCCAGTGGAGGAAATGGCTGTGATATTTCAGTTTAACTGCAAAATAAAGAAAAAAGTGAGAGGTCAAAGGCTATAAATCGGAATAGGATAAAACAACCTGTGTTTGAGGATGATCCAAAAAGGGGGGTGGGGATGTGTGATGGCAGGTTAGGGCTATAAAGAAATTCAAGATGCTAAATCAAGGACAGCATGTCAAATTATTCTGGGAAATGTTAGATACAGAGGACAGGCATGAATGTGATACTGGAACTGGCCAGTGCAACAGGAGGCAGTTTCTCCCCATAAAAAAATTAGCCATCTGTTTGACCATCAACCATAAGAGCTTAAAATGCCAGGGTCTCAGAGCAAGCAGCAAGGATAAACTTTTGACACATTGACACAATTGTCTTAAGAGTTCTGCTTGCATTTGGGATTCATCAGTCATATAAAACCACCCAAGCTGGAAGTAGACAAGAAATAAAATGCATGAAAAAGTTAGCTGCCATAAAATGAAAAGGAGATGGCCCCGTTTTTAAAAAGCGAACATGATGAGGTATGAGGTACATCAACATGAGGTATGATGCGATGCAGTACAATGACTATCCAATTCAGAGGTCTTCAAACTTGGAAGCTTTAAGAGTTGTTGACTTCAACTGTCAGAATTCTCCAGCTAGCTATGGTCTTACAAGCTGCAAAGTTTGGGGACCCCTGATCTAATTACACAAATCTGCTTGCACCCTTTTCTCTTGCATGAGCATGGATTACATTGAGTATCAAACTGAATGCAAAATGTATTTGCAACATTGAAATTGTTTCAGTGCAGGCTAGGAGCTTATGCCCTTCAATTTTTTAAACTATAATTTCCAGCATACTTGTCTATCAAATCTGGGGCTGTTGAAAATCACTGTATAGGAACACCTAGAAGTTTTTCAAGCTAATCTTAGATGTTCCTCATGAGCATATGGAGGTTCCCTCCCCCTTTTCTCTTCCAATCATCCCAAGGCCTGGATGAAGTTGAGGGGACTTGGAGTTTAATTCATGGGAGAGCATTAAGTTAGGGAAGGTTACTATAAAGGATGGAATAAGAATAGTGAAGAACATTAAAGCAAGTTGGAGTCCCACTGATGTAAACTGGAACCATACATTGAACTAAACCTGTATAGTTCATTGTATAAGTCACAATGGTTGGATTTGTTTATAACATAAAATGATAAAACATGTAATATAAATCAAAATAAAGGAGATGCATGCATCATACTATACCAAACCAATGGAGTCATATCTGGATTTAATACAAAATATGAATCCCATCAAATTATCAGAGCTTGATGGTCAACTCAGGATGAGAGACAGCATGGTGGAATCTATCCAATGTTACTTCCACACAACATATTTTACCAGGTCAATAAAAAACCAGTGAAAGCATTTGAACAACACTAGGACCTTGGTTAGTTTTAACTCATTTGGTTAGTTTATAGCTAAGTGATATACACCCCCACTCCCAAATGAGTTAGTAATAAGGTTAACTACACTGCACAAATACAGTCATGTCTTATTATTATTATTAATAATATTATACAAATGAAATTATAAAAATTATCTCCCCACCCCTCAAGATGGAAACAAGGAAACTGACTTGTACATGAAAGCCAGCCAGCAAGCTGACTTTGGGCCAGTCATTCTCTCTCAGCCTAACACACACCTCACAGGATCGTTGTGGGGAAAGCAAGAGGAGGAAGCAATATTAGGTATGTTTGCCACCTTGAGTTATTTATAAAAACAGTAAAGGCAAGATATAAACAAACAAACCTTAAACTTCGCAATAGGTCTAGTAAAATAATATAAATACTAATTGATGGACAATATCAGAAGTATTGATAAACCCTACTCTCCCATCTAAGAAAGGTAGACCACGTCAAACATTATTTTTGTAACTCAGAAAAGGGAAAAGAAGCACAGTTGAACACTGCCAGTTAACACTCACATAGTGGCAAATTAATGCTATGAAGAGTCTTCATAAAAACCACATATTACAATTGCACATCTATGAATCAGAACAGTCCTGGTCATTTTTTCTCTCTGCAACGCCCAAAGCACAAGAAAAGAGCACTTAGCTTAAAAGTAGATAAGTGTGAAGCCTACTGCTGTTAACAGGATCCCAGGTCTGCCTCTCATTAATGAAAGCCAGGTGGATTAGAATAATTTAAAACTGCTGCCTTAATCCATGTTCCCTTCAGTCTGCACATGCTTAGGCAGGAGTTAAGTAAGATGCACAGCACAACTGAGTTGTTAGAAGTATGTTCAGATAAGCTCAATAATACAGATTTACAGACTGCAGAGCCTTATTTTAAAATAAAAATGTGTCATAGTAATTAACTGAACCATCCTTACATTTACTGATATAAATAACAGGCAGGTATATACAGTAATTGGATCGAAGTATGAAGAATCCATCAATTGTATTTATATTTATTTGCTAGCTTTAACATCATTATGTAAACCTGGACAATATGCAGGCAATCACGTGTTTATCTTACTCAAAGACAGGTTACACTGAAGGTTCTTCCCTGATAATTAAATATGGGATTATAGCCATAATGGCAGCACCTCAAAGATGCTGGCTAAAGAGTAATTTAACATACAATGATGCAATTCCAGCTAAAGCTAAAATATGCAGTATAGAACCTTTTACATCAGCAGTGGAAAATAACTGAATCATCCTGACATTATGAGGAAAAGTGTAAAGGTGTTATGAATTACCTATGTTAAGTTTGCAATACTATACTGGGAAAGAAATACCATTGGAATTTAGCAAGCAGCACCTATAAAAATTGTGCATCTCTTAGAAAATGTTATTTTCCAACAAAGCCCAACAGGATTAAGGGGCTGTCTGCAATCTTTATTTTTATTTATTTTATTTGTTTAGTACATATTAGATAACATACATAAGAATACGCATGAATTGAAATACATACATACATGCATGCATACATACATACATCCTTGAAAAATGTAAAGGTTCTGTCTGGATGCATCTTTTAAACCTTTCAGAGGGGAAAACTAAAATAACTGTTGATTGTAGTTCAGTATTTGAGAGAAAAATTAACAGGGAAAACTTAATATGAAGTTGCTGACAGGATATCTTCAATGTTAAGGACAACAACAACCTCGCCTGTAGCGCACAGAAGAGGGGTGGTTTGTCAAGGACTGTTAGAAAGTTGTTTCAAATTTATTTATTTATTTAATTAATTAATTTGTCGAGTACTTGTTATAATATATATAAGCATAAGAACTGAACACATAAAATGAATACAATTAAAGGGAACATTAGGACAGGGAAGGTAGGCACGCTGGTGCTCTTATGCACGCCCCCTTAATACAACTACTTTTCTAATCAATTATTTTAATACTTTTAATAAATTGTGGGGATCTTTCCAAAGCAGGCTACTGACTTTAGCAACCGTCCCAAACGTAAACTGCCTTCATAAAAAAACACATCCCGTTAAATAACACTTTGGGTTTATGCCTACACATTTCCCTGCCGCCGTCCCGCTCGCTTGCCTGCCTGCCAGTCTGCCTGCGTTTCAGTTCTCTGGCTTCCAGTTTCCCCAGCGCTCGTCGAAGGAAATGCCTCCACTAGAAAAGGCCAAAGAAGAGAATTCGGCGGCCACTTAAACACGCCTCTAATCTGGCCGACTAAACCCAGCTGCTGGACCTCCATCCGCACAAACCCCTTGGAAGAATTGCTTCGCTTTTTTTTCTCGCTCTCTCTCCCCCCTTCTTTTTAAGGTGTCACAAAATTCTCCTCTTAGCTCCAACATATTGAAAACAGCTGGGCTACCGCTCAGGCAACCCTCCAGAAAACACCCATTCCCCTGCGTGACAAGGAACCAGCCTTTCGTCCATAAAAGCTAGAAACCAGGCGCTTTGTGTTTGTAAATATACTGATTCCCGCACCGGGACATTTTTTCTCTCTACCCACCCTCCAGCCCTCCCTTCTCCCCGCACCCGCTTCGCCTCCTCCAACTTCCCATTGCCCGAGGAAGCGAATGAATCCAGGAAAACCTTGGATTTCCAAAGCTCGGCGAAACTTCCTACAAGTTGGCGCGCAACAGGCGGCTGCCGTTCCTCCTCCTACCTGAGCGAAGAGTTGTAAAAATATGTTTTTAAAAAGAAGAAAACAAAAGGCGGCCTTTTCTCCGGCTCCTTCGAAAGGGGAAGGGAACCAAAAACCTCGCCCGGAGCCTCGGATCCTGGGGCGGGGGGACTCCAATACCCAGCCGCCGCAACTTGGTGGAGAACGAAACGCGGGCACGACTCGCTCTCAGCCCCAAAACGCTCCAGCATGGGTCGAGCTTTTCACCACGCGGGTGGCATAAAACGACAAAAATAGCCCCCCAATATTCCACCCTTGCATCCCCCTCCTCGATACCCCCCACCCCCCAGCAAAAGACACCGCCGTGCGCCCTACCTCCGTTTGCAGCCAGGCGCGGGGAGACGGGCTGGGCTTGTTCCCTGCCTCCTTGGCGCCGCGTCTTCGCCGCGGTGCATGGAGCTTCTGGGACAAAACAGCTACGCCTCCCCCCGGCTGCGCCCCCCTCAGCCTCGGGCGCTTTACATGTCACAGCCGCGGCGCCCGTTACACCCGCCGCCGCCGCCGCCTCTTCTTGCCATGGCTGGAAAATTCACCCCCGGGCGAAAGTTGGGGAGCTCAATCTCCGGGCTGGGGACGGGGAGGTGTGGTTGGAGGGAGGTGTGTGTTGGGGCGGGGTGATACTGAGGAAATAGTACTGCTGAACTTGTAGAAAGCATCATG
>JANHFP010008340.1:0-13624 GCA_032468135.1 Calamaria suluensis | reverse complement strand
TAATTTTAAATATATCAGCAGAAAACAATTAACCAATATATATATATATATATATATATATATATATAATTATCCTGCATTTAATTTATTAACATTTATATAATCTTATTGTAGTGGTCCAATAGAAACTGTACAAAGCAGATACTAAAATATATAAAGAGAATACTAACAGATTCAGCAGTAATGTATATTTTACTATACAGTACATAAATTGAAATCTTATTTCAGTGGGACATCATAAATCTCCAAATCTGAAAATATTATATTAGTCCATAGATATAAAGAACCCAATTGTTTCAAATTGTGTGGCATTTTAAAAACTGAAAACAAAGCGAAGCAAAACAAAACAACCCTAAACTTTGTCACCAGGCAGCCACAATTTCAGCAAAGAATCAAAGTACAACAGATTGAATGCTTCCTCTGTGTCTATGGGTTCATCTGTCAGCAGTTCCCACTGCCTATCCTGTTGTTTTCCTCTTTGGAAATGCACTCATGATTTGCTCCTTTTGTAACTCTGATTCATCTGATTACTTCTGTCTTTCCAAGCCATGCTTGGGTTCTGTGCTATTTTGATGCTGCTTTTTTCTTCTTCATTGGTAATAAACTGCCTTCACCCACGAGAAGCTGTACATCTGATGCTATAAATCTTTCTTCAGTTGCTAATATTATTTTTCTACTTCTCTTATCATTATAGCAAGCATCAGTGCAGTAAGCTGCATTTGGTGAGATAGGTGACTATTTAAATTTCATTAATACATACATACAAACGAGGTCTTCACTTCAAGTAACATCTAAATAAGAATTCCAGTTGGATGCATTTAAACTGTAGCATCTTGTATTGGATTCTCTCATTCCCAAAAAGTATATGTAAGAAAAATGAAGGTATTGTTTGTTTAAAATATATTTTGGAATTAGACTGCTTTAATCTAAAAAACCAATGCATTTAAGAACTCATATAATAAAAAACGTAAACACATTCCAAAGTTCAGTTACATTAACTTGAGAATACAGGTAGTTCTCAACATATCACAATTGGGATCAGAATTTCTGTGGCTAAGCAAAGCAGTTAAGTGAGTTACACTCAAATTTGTGGCAGTTTTTGCCATGGTTATTAAGTGAATCACTGTAGTTAAGTGAATCACATGGGTCATTCAGCAAATCCAGCTATCCCCATTGGCTTAGCTTGTTTGGAAGCAGGCTGGGAAGGTTACAAACAGTGTTTACAAGACCCTGCAATCATTGTAAATATGTAAAACGTGCAAATGTTGATCATGTGACTTGAGAAGCCATGACAGTCATGTCACTTTCTTCAGTGCCAGTGTAAAACCTTGGTCACTAAATGAATGGTTGTTAAGTCAAAGACTACTTGTATTAACACTTCAACTGCTCCGATTGTACTTACTGATTTATACTGAGCATGTCCAACTGAAATCCATAGGTATGTGGGCGCAAACTATTCTGGTGCCCAGGAATCCATGGAAGAAGAGATGAAGGATTGGTACAGTCAGAATGCCTCGGCTTTGCAAATCCAGGCTCCTAAAGTTGGACAAGTTGTTGCTGCACTTGCAGAAGAAGATGCTTGGCTGCGAGCACAGATTATTTCAACAGAGGGCAATAGAATAAAGGCAAGTGCAAAAAGTGTCTACTGAAAATAACATAGAACAATGGATGCTGGTCGCAAATTCCATTCTAATCAGTTCTTTTATTATTATAACCCCATCGGTATTTCTGACTGTATGATTAAAAGTATCCAATCAAAAGAATTTGGTAAAATTCCTTTAAGGCAACCAGATAATTAAGTCAGCCTTAAGTGTAGCAATAGAACTGCTTGTCCTTGCCTTGCTGCTAAAATCTCTGCTTTTGAAATAGTACTGAGATTTTGTCGTTTACTACTTATTATACCAGTATCCCACCTGTGGGAAAATTGTAATTCTTGGGATGTGGGTTGTTTATTCATTATAAAATACATTTATGCATTCAGAATCTGAAGGTGGTATTTGTGTCACTCCTCTCTTTTTGCCCCACAACATGTGGGCTAAATTGGTCTGAGAATGTGATTGGGCCATAGGCCTCCAGTGAGTTTCCATGGTTGGAACTCTTCAGTTCTAGTCCATTACCTTCACCACCACATCACAGTGGCTCTCTTTACAGTTCCTATCAGCTCCTGCTGTTGTGGCCGCTACATATTGAGAATTGCACTTAACAGTTTTCCTAAAATGCCAACAAATACTAACAAGTCCCTTTCTCCTGATTGGAAATGGGTGCAAACATATAGGAAAACACAAGTAAAATAAATTTAGATTTCCCTGTTTTCTGTGTAGTCCTTGGGAAAGAAAGAGAGCAAGAAGAAAGAAGAAAGGGAAACAAGTCAATCCCTATTGTACCTAAAATTTCTTAAAAATAGAATATTTTTAAACTTACTTGTAAACAGAAATAATCCTCCATATGAATAACTTTGTTATAGTGTATGACTTAATATTTCCAGTAGCATGGATTGATCTCGGCATGATGTCAAAGCATATTTAAGAATTAGTACACTTCAAAAAAAAATCCCTGAATATTCCAATTTTTCTAGACGGGAAGGAAGGCTATAGAAATTGCAAGACAAAACTCTCCTGAAAACTTGAAGCCTTTTATTTAATACCTTCTCATGGTTGTAAAGCAGTTGGGTTGTTATTAGCATGCTCGTAGCTTTAACAGCCAATTGGTGTGCTGGCTGTGGATATGGGAGTTGTAGCCACATTTGAAGGGCAAATCCCAGGGAAAGTGCAAAGAACCGTATTGTGACTAATTAAGATTCCTGATCATCTTTTACTTTATTGTATTTCTAGGTATGCTACGTTGATTATGGTTTTAATGAAATCATTGAAAATTCCAGAGTGTACAAATTAGCCAAGCAGTTCTATAGATTGCCATTCCAGGCTTCCAAATGTAAACTAGCTGGTAAGATGTGCCTTTTTCTTTCTATAGGTACAAATGCTGTTTCCATAGCATCCTATTAACAAATGGGAGAAATAGATTATAGACTATATTAATCTAGCAGGCTTGGAAGATAGTATCTGACAAGTATGTTTTGTAATCTTAAGAGTTGACACAATGAGTGGGCTGACCTTATGACTAGTTTTCTCTGAAATCAATGTGAGATCAAGGCAGACCACTTTGTGAGATTATATTTATTTAAAAAACTATACAATAAAAGCATTCAGCTAGGCTAAAAAGGTTTTTATTTGATAATGCATTATCATTATCAACCTTCCAGAATTTCATTCCACCTTAGTAGGCAATCTTGCCAGCACATTCATTTTGCACATAAGAAAATAGCAGAGCCATTGTTTCTAGCTGGCATGACTTAGAATTTGACTTTGATACCTTTCATGATATTGGTGACACTATAGTATGAATGTTGCTTAGTATCTGAATTGGTAACAGGGCTGTCCATTTGCTGATCCCTTTTGATTAGTAAAATAGTTGAATACGTTTTGCAAGCAATAGTAACATTAAATTACAATCCTAGAATGAAATAAAATTCATTTTATGATCCTTAAGACAGTTCAACTTTATAGAAACCTCATTGATGTTTGACAAATAGAAAGATTTGTGTGCAATGTGGTAGAATTTCCCATAAAGAAACCCTGGTTTCTTCAACTGTGTTGTATTCTAAGTTCACATAGTAGTTTTTATGGTTCTTTTGCCATTCAAGGAGGAAATAAAGATTCCAGTAGTTTTAGAAACCTATGATTTACTCGCCCTTGTAGTTTTTTAAATTTCAGCAGGTATTGATCTTATCTTTACAACACCAGGAGCTCCAAGCTTTCTTAATACTTATAGCACTTCCCTTTAAAAATAAAGAAAGCACAATAAGTCTCCAGAAGAAAAAATAGAGAGATGGAATTCTTTTCAATGTCTTAATACAACCTTATGCTAAGCATTGACAGTCCTAAAACCCCTTTGAAACACAAAAGCTCTAATTTGTAATGTTTATTGATATTGATTATGTTACCATAGGTTTAGAGGCCTTTGATGATGATCCAGTCTTGGTAAAAATGGTAGAATCCCAAACTTGTGGCAAGATATTTGCTGTTGAAATACTAGAAAAAAGTGACATCCCCCGTATTATTCTATATGACACCTCAGGAGATGATGATATCAACATTAATGCCACTTGTCTGAAGGTACTGCGGGATAAATCACTTGAGCTTCATCTTCAGGTACTGTCTTTACCCCTTTATAACACTTTAAATAAAACAAAGAAGTTTTTAACTTGTAGAGGCATTCAGCATCTTAAGTACTTTTCATTGTAGGTAGATGCAGTGTATACAGATGTCCGGGTAACGAATGTTTGCTCAGATGGAACTTTATATTGTCAAGTGCCATCGAAGGGCCTGACCAGACTCTTTGAAATTTTGCAGAAACTGGAAAACTATTTCCACCACAGGGTAAGTCTATCTTTAACATTGATTTCTGTCTTAAAAGATTTCCAGGGTAGTTGCTAGTAATTCCCTTATAAACAAGTAAAGAATTTCAAAGCTATTGGTCACTCATTTTTGCAGACTAGTGTAGGGTAGGTATTTAAAAAACAATTAAATATACCTATCTAGCTATAGTAGGTTTGTAATGTGAAAAATAAATGCCCCATGCTGAAGGAATCCCATATATTTATTTAACATAGAAATCCCTTGATCTTTGAATACTGTGAAACTGGTTGCTGAATGTTTTTGTATTACATTCAACATTCATTTAGAGTGGTTAAATGTGATTGCTCCAGGCTTGTTGGCAATGATTTCATCTTTCGGTGCTCTGGAATGGAAATAAGATAACTGGTATTTGTCAATTAATTACAAGTAAATACTAAGGGTGTGAGCAATTTATGTAAGTACTATGAATTCATCCTACATTTCATAGTAACCACTATCATCACATGATCTGATTTCAAATCTATTCCAGCAGGCAACAGGATATTCTATATCACTACCTTTTTGTGGCATGATCTGCTTGCTTAACTATAAAGGAAAATGGACTAGGGTGGAGGTAAGTAATATAATACTGACAAAGCATATCAGAAAAACATTTTGTAAAAATTGGAGGTTTTATGCTCTAATATCTTCTAAGTAGTTTGCTTAACTGAATGTTGGCTTAAGAATAAGTGGTATTTCCTTACTTGCCTATAAGTTAAATTATATGTAGAGTAGTGTAGAATCTTTATTGTCACTTTAAATGTACATTAATCAGCATACATTAAAATGAAATTTCATTGCATTCAGTTTTCAAAAGATAATCATTATGCATATATCTACATAAACACAAACACACACACACATATATATGGCACAAAGAAGCATCATGGTCTAGTTCGGGTGTATACATATGGCGAGGGGAAAATAATCCAATTTTGCAAGGTAGATGGCATAAGGAACCAAAGCTGTTACAGAATCTAGTAGTCCTGCTAGAAATACTTTGAAACCTCCTTCCAGAGTTGAACAACAGAAAGAAACTGTGAAGTAGGTGTGTGGTGTCTCTAACAATACTTTGATCTCTAAGCTTATAGCTCTTATAAGCAGTATCCTGATAACTGGAAGCGAGCTTCCTATAATTGTCTCAGCTGTCCTTACCTTCTATCTGAGGCACTGCTACCATGAAACCAAACAATTATGCAGTTTGTTAAAACACTTAGTTGCATAAAAACTGGCCAGGACAGAAGGAGAAAGATGTGCTCTCTTCATCCAGTGCAGGAAATGCAAATGCTGGTTTGTGCGCTTCACTAAAGATAACATATGAAGAGGCCAAGTCAGATTGCTAGTTATCCGCACCCCCAGATACTTAATACTATTGGCCACCTCCACAGCTGCAGCCTTGATAACAATGATCTCCTTTGTTTTGTTATCTACTTCTTTCTTCTGACCCAATTTGAGGTGAAACCAAATTCCGACATCATTGTGAGATGGAGCATTGCTCCTTTTCTTGTATCAGTAAAGAAACAAATGAATAAAAGTTAGTCCCAGCGGTGAAATAGTAAAAGAAAATTTCTATCTTTTCTTTCGGAAGCAAATTATGGGAGTTGCAATTCAGCATGTCTAAGTGCCATTATGTTCCAAAATCTAATGTAGGACAATTGTTTAAGTATCAGAAACAAACATTTAGGAAAGTGAAAGAGTAGCACACTGCCCTACAATTCAAATTGCTGTAGATATAGGTGGGTCGATAGCTAAGAGTCAATGGTTGGCAAGTTTTTCATTGTCTGATGGCTTAAATCACTGATGGCCATAAGCATTATTAGTGATTTATGAAGCTTAGAATGAAATTTATTTTTCTGCATGTTAAATAGTCTGCTATTTTGATATTACTCCCACCCCGCCTCAGATAATAAGTGTACACAGTAGCCGGACTCTTGATGTTCGATTTATGGATACTGGAACAGTGGCATCTGTAAAAGTGTTGGAGCTGAGAGAGATTCCCTCAATATTCCTGCGAGAAACCATTGCAATACCACCTCAGGTACGAGAATTTGTCTTTACTAATTCTCAAGAGACCCAAAGGTGCTTTTTCAAGAGGTAACTGGACTTTCGTGTTTTTCTCTGAAGACATTTTGTTTCTCATCCAAGAAGCTTCTTCAGCTCTGACTGGATGGTGGGAAATGGAAGGATTTATACTCCTTGCAGTCATTTGCATTCTTTTGGAGCTGAGGTGGCGCAGCAATTAGAACGTAATACTTGCAGCTAATTCTGTTGACTGCCATCAGGACCCAGATGTTGGGGACAGTATGCTTAGACAGTAAACTGCTTAGAGAGGGCTTGAAAGCACCTTGAAGCAGTATATAAGTCTGTGCTATGGCTGTTGCTATTTAGAACACTTGAGGCCACTTGGTGGTTTGTCTGTGTCCTCAGGGTCATATGAGTAGTGCAAATGGGTGTGGAATCTTCTTGGAACATAGTCCTTTCAGCCATTCCAAGTTGATGATAAGTGAAATGTCTTCAAAGAAAAACGAAGTCCAGTTGGCTCTTGAAAAATCACCTTTGGGACAACTATAACCTGGATTAAATTGGGTTTAGTAAGAGGACAGCTTACTTTAATTATTTTAATTACTTTAAGTTGTATATTGTTCTGTTTTTAATTTTCCTCTCAACCGCCCGAGTCTTTGGAGATGGGGCGGTATATAAATTAAAATAATAAATAAATAAATAAATGACTGAGAATCTCTACAGATATTCCTCAAGAGAGTTTCAAGGAGCTTACTAAAAATGAATCTTGCTGTCATGTGCAACTTGAATGCTATTGCAACTTTATATTATTTAGGCAATAAAATGCTGCTTAGCTGATCTTCCACTTAATATTGGCATGTGGACCCCAGATGCTGTACTTTGGCTGAGAGATACCGTATTGAACTGTCCTGACTGCAGCATGAAGGTAAAATAAATATTTATATCTTTATATATCTGTTCCTTAAGATTCAAGGAAGTTATACTGCATTTGAGCTATTATTTGTTTGTCAAAGTAAAAGTAGTTAAAAGCTACTGTGTAGATTTATTTATTTGCTGCCCATTTTTGCATCGGGTTGTTCTGGTTGGCTTACAACAGTAAAACAGGAAAAATGATAAAAAAGTAAACATAATAGCAAAGCAATGAAACAATAAAAATAAACAATAAAAATAAAATAATTAAATGTTTTTTAATATGTATTTTAAGTAGAATTTTATTATTTTGGTATATATTTCTTGTGTTTTAATCATCACATTTTAATTATCTAAATATATTGATATTTTAATATTAATCTACTAGACTCTCATTCAATTGTATAGCATTGTAGTTACTTAACAGTTAAGCTATTACTGCTGTTTTGCATTACTTAATAAGGTCTGGTACACAGCTATCATATCACCCATAGTCCTTGAATTAATGACTTGGTTTATATATTTGCTTGGTATTATCATAATCACTTGTCTTGTTAACATAATGCTGGTACAAAGTTTTCTGGATTAAAGCTGTCTGTGCTATTGTTCTGATCAAGACATAATTTTTCATCATTGAAATATTCTTTCTCTCTCTCTCTCAATAAGGTGGTTAAACTGGATAACCAAATTGCGCACATCTATCTGTTTACACCAAAGAATTTTCCAGACCCAGATCGCAGTATAAATAGACAGATCACTAGTGCTGACTTGTGGAAGCATCAGAAGGATGTTTTTTTGAGTGTCTCTCTCAGTAACCTCCCTGGACAAAAGGAAACTGATTCACCAATGCGGTCAAGCTTAGGGCCCAAGCAGAGCTCCACAGATACAGTTCCTTATAACCTGGAATCCCACAAGGTGGAAACCACGGAGAAAATGCCGCCAATCCTACCACTTGTCCAATCCCAGGAACAGATGGATGTTTTTGTTGCGCTGGCATGCCATCCGGGTTACTTTATCCTCCAGTCCTGGCAACAGATGCACAAGTTAGAAATGATGATGGAAGAGATGCTTCTGTATTATAACACAGCAGAAGATGAAACTGTTGCTGTTGAAAAAAACAAAATCTATGCAGCTAAAGTGAAAAACAAGTAAGATTAGATAAAAATACATTTTACCTCATAATTCACATTCTTACAGCAGCAAGGTTATTGATTGCACAGCATTGGAAAAACTCATTACTACCAACAAACATAATAACAATACAAAAAATATACGAATGCGCAGAATACGACAGACTCATGATTATAATGAAAGGACTGGGAGAAACAAAATACTATAATAGTTAGAACAAATGGTATACATGGATAGACAATAGAGCAAGAAAAAAAAATATTTAGAGGAATGTATAGATATTTGTATATATTAGTGAATAGAATTAGAATAAGATAGATTAGTGAATAATAATTATGATATAGAATACGTGATTAAGACCGTTGCTAACTTCATAAGATAAATTAGTAATATTGCCAGTTTTAAAAAATCTTTTCTTTTTTTGTTTTTGTTTCTGTTTTTTATGTTTTTGTGTTCTTTTTTTGTATATGTATATATGTAGGTTTGTATTTACATGTTATGTTTTCTTTTTTGTCTTTTATGTCAAAACTTAATAAAGACTATTTTATAAAAAAAAAGAAAAGAAAAAAGAAAAGTAAGCAACTTTTATAAGTACCCCATCCTGTATTTGGGAATTGTATTCTGTTAACACAGTTTGAAATGAGGCTACCATATTTTTCAGAATATAAGTCACTTCAGACAATAAGATGCATCTATCTTTTTTGGGGAAGAAAACAAGAGAAAAAAATTCTGCCTCTGCCTCCCAGCAATTTGCCTCCTTACAGCACACACCGGAGGCCAGTGCAGCAATAGGCAATGGCAATACCTACATTCAGTGGGTATGTGGGTGGGCCTACATTCAATGTATAAGACCCAAATTTTCGCCCTCTTTGGAAGGGGAGTGCATCTTATACTCTGAAAACTAAGGTAATTTAGTCTCTAACCTACTTATTTCAGTGGGACTGAAATTTGACATAGCTAGATTCAGTTTTCATGTCCTCAAAGTTATTAGAGCAATTTTTCCCCACATTTTTATATTGTAGAATAGGGTAAATGGACATTTATTTTTTTTTGTACAATGGTGCAGCATACAAAGACAAAATCATCTTAACATACTATTAACCTTTTCCGCCAGGTTCATGTGAAGTTTACATCAATCAATAATAAACATTTACTTCATTGTATAATATATTTCTTTTGTCAGCTTCTTCTATTTTCACTTTAGTTTCCATCAGCGTTCTACATCTATTATCTTTTATCCTTGGATTTTAGCCTTCTGGGTGACGCCATCCCTCCTTCCGCCCCTAGGACAGGTCCCGCTTCCTCCCCCGTTTCCTCCCCTTGTTCTTCTTCCACCTCCCCTTCCTCGACTCCTGCATCTTCTCTTTCTAGTAGGGCTCCATGTTTTTTCATAAAGGTCTCAGCCTCAGTAATAGTATTAATTTTAATTCTGTTCCCTTCCCAGAAAATCAATAATCCTTCCGGCATCAACCATTTAAACATGATTCCTTTGAGGTACAATATGTTTGACCAAAAAAAATATTTCTTTCTTATTTCACGTACCTTTTTTGGAATCTGTTTAAGAATAGTTATTTCTTTGCCTCTGTACTTTACCAGTCTTCACTTCACCTCTCTCCAAAGGTATTCCTTTCTTCATTTCACGTCCCCCGCTGCTCCGTTTCAACTCTACTTGTTCTGACGAGCCCCGGGCCGGAGTGGTGCAAACGCCCTCCGGTACCTCAGGCGAGACTGGTATAGGCCCCCAACTTGACTTGGGGGCCACTGGCAAGCCGCCCCAACAGCAGGCATCCTTCCTGGACCGCCTGTGCCCCAAAGGGCCCACCAGGAGGGC
The DNA here is from genome assembly GCA_032468135.1 of Calamaria suluensis. NCBI lineage: Eukaryota > Metazoa > Chordata > Lepidosauria > Squamata > Calamariidae > Calamaria > Calamaria suluensis. The sequence continues at coordinate 3,277 of JANHFP010008340.1, read as the reverse complement.
GAATTTTCGGACGCCAGGGTACAAGCTCACCCCAGACGCGTCCGCCGCCCAGCGCTGCGGAAGTGATCCCCAAGTTATTAGAGCAGTTTTGATGATCAAGTCAAAGATTATCTATTCCAATACTTTCTCACTATCTTCCAAATGGGAGACAATCTCCTTTCCTCTGTTAGCTACAAATATTTACTGTAGTATCAAGGATATTTCCCTTAAATTGGAGATACAATTTAATTCACAAGAATATTCTGTCATTATAGTAGCTTTCTTCCTGTGTGCTTTATGCTTTATTAACTAGTTTTCTCGGCCTTCTGCTTTCGTTTGTTTTTTTAAGATTTCATAAGTTTTCTAGGAAAGAAAGGGGAATAATATATATACACAAAGAGCTGTGTATCTTTTGTGCAAATAGTTTGAGATACCCATAAAAAATAGACATTCCTAAAACGGGAGGTTATTATTATTATTATTACTAATTTGCTTTTGCTTTTTTATAAGTGATCTTTTCTCTTTCACTCTTAAGTAAGAAAAGGGGAGCAAGGTTTTTCTTTTATTTTCTTTTTTGCCAAATGGTCCAGGTCAGCAGCTTGCAGTTGGGGAGTCACAGAGGAGTTTTTGATACATTAATACCTAAGAATTATATTCTCAGAGGCATCAAGTCCACCCCTTACTTTCTATGAATCTATTTATTCCATTTTAGGTGAGTAGAGTCCTATCCTCTTTTTTTTGCTTGTTTGTTTCTTAGATGGCACAGAGTGTTAATAAAAGGATTGTTGGCAAATGGACTGGTGACAGTGTATGAGCTGGACTATGGTAAACATGAGCTGATTGGCATCCAAAATATAAGACCTCTTGTGGATATGTTTAGAGAGCTGCCATTTCAGGCCATAACAGGCCAACTTGCAGGTATGTTTTTCTGATATATTAAAATAGTGACCACAAAAGTGAGAACACTGAACAAGACAGACAGACAGACACACTTGAGGCCAATTAATTTCATGACCTGACCAATTGCCAAAAAAAGTTAAATATTGATCATTGTGCCCTGCTCCTATAAACAATGTTCTATTTCCCATTTTCCTGAAAATAATTTTCAGTGGAATCTGCCAGATCTTGCTGCTTTCATTGAAATGACAAAAGCAACATTGCAGTAACACCTTGCAAGCTCAACCCTTTTCATGTGTATATTACATTATGGCTGTCATAAGGTCCATCATTCTGACTTATGCACATACATACATGTGTGCATACACACACGTACATAGGCCCTCACAAGATTTATTGCTGTTCTTAAGAACTTTACATAGTTAACAGTGGGCATCTTAATATTGCATTATAATACTAAAATATACAGTACAGTAACTATTGATTAATATTATTTCTTCAGTTTCTTGAACAAGTTATAATTGCACACAAGTCAAAATAAAAGTTATAGCATTATGCAAGAATGCCAGTTTTCTGGCAAGGATATATTTTCCTTCATGCTTCAAATTAAGAACTTCAAAATTATTTAATGAGCATACAGGTTAAAATATTTCTAAAACGTATTGTGATGCTTTATGATTTCGTTTAATTTTCTTTTTTGCTGCTTTCCCCTAGGAGTAGAATGTCAGCAGTGGTCAGAGGAAGCTTCAATAGTCTTCCGAAACCATGTGGAGCAGAAGCCTCTAGTGGCCCAGGTGGAAACAATTATCGAAGGGACTAATCTATGGGATCGCAAAGCAATTGTGTATTTGGTTGACACATCACAACCAGAGAAAGATATATGGATTCATGACATTATGAATCAGTTGTAATAGAGATTGCAAAGGCAATTTAAAACTTTAAAATACTAATAACTTTAGCAAAATATAAAACAATATAAATATTAAAAGAACTATCACTTAAATCAGTTTGCTTCTGAATGATTTTTGAACTGTTCTGTGTATGTGTGTCTCTCTCTCTTTCTGTCTCTGTCAACTTCTTAGAACAATTTCTTTTTGCTTCAGATTAAAAATTGTCTGAAGTTGGCTTGCTAGTTGGAAATAGACTGTTCCCAACCTTTAAATAAGTTAAACTTTTATTTAGTTTGTGTAATTTAGTTAGATTGCATTGGTTTCAAACCAGATTATGAATCATAATCCATTGTATCTTCCCTCTGTAGATTTTCCTACAGGTGTATCTTGAATTATGTGTTGCTAAACCCAGGCATGCCACAAATTTACTTGACTGCTAATCTGATTATGGGCATGTCAATGCAGACCAAAAGTGTTTGTGTGTATATATGTGTATGCATAGCAGTGTGTGTAGTATATATATATACCCATAACTTTCATTACTGATATTGTGATAGTTCTATTCTTAACAATATCATTTACCCATACACATGTAATACACGCACAGATTTTTGCATGACACACTGATTTCTAATATCTGTTAGTACTCATGCTAATTAAAGCTGAATCCTGTATCATAACTGCATCATACAAAGAGTTCCAATAGGGCTAGGCACAGAATTCATCTGCTAAATTGAACATGAGCCCTTGCTTTGAGATCCAATGGGATATATACAAACCTTTTTAACATGTTTTTTTAACAATTTGTGCCATCAAACAGAAAATAAAGTTTTTGCAGCTATTATTGGGTTTGTATATTGGGTTACTGAAACCTACATGCTAGTCTACTAGCCCATTCTAGGTACATGTGCATATTTATTAATGTTATCCTATTGTCCTTTCATTGCAATTCCAAAATCATTTACAAATAATGTTCCACGACTGTAGAGAACACAAACCTGTGAGATCCTTTATTTAAGGTGAAAATTCACCCTGTTTTGAAGTATGTTAACACAAAAGGGTAGGATGACATTAGCTTTCAAGCATAGCTGGCTGGAGAATTCTGGGAGTTGAAGTCCAAAAGTCTTACAGCTGCCAAGTCGGAAGACCACCTGAGCTAAGGAATCCTAGCACTTTTTAAAAATGCCCGCCCTTTTAATGTCCCCAGCCTGCATGGATTACAATCGCGAAGAGCATAGGATCTGGCGCAGCATAACGTGCCGGGGGGGGGGGGGGGGAGCGCAGTTTTTTTAAATGAGGGCGGGGAGTGGCGCTGGACGAAATACGCGAAAAGCCGCTTCATTCCTGGTCGGCCCGGAAGCCGGTACCCCAATCTATTCACGGTCCACCCCCGGGTCCGCCTAGTACAGTATATTTGGACCGCCCTTCTAATCCCAGCGACTCTTGGCTGTTGCCTCTCCTCCGCTTTAGATTGCACAGGTTCCCAAATTTGTAAGCTTTAATACTTGTGG
>JANHFP010008334.1:192268-203563 GCA_032468135.1 Calamaria suluensis | reverse complement strand
TAGCTTTCCTCCCCAGGAGCAAGCGTCTTTTAATTTCTTGGCTACAGTCCCCATCTGCAGTGATCTTGGAGCCCAGGGAAATAAAATTTGTCACTACCTCCATTTGTATTGGCTAAATACAAACTTTAAAAAAACAAAACTAGTGCAAAAACAGGATGATTTCCTGCTGAATATCAGTGACAATGTTCTTAGACAGGTCTGGCAACAGGAAAAAATTGTGGGATATGTGGTTGGGAAGACCCCTTGAGTTGTCCACCTCAAATATGTACAGTATTTACTTGGATTCTAAAGTTTGATTTGGTGGAAAATGTCCCTGTCAAAACTTGTTACGCAGCAAGTAGAATCAAGATGTCTCATGTCTTTAAGTTTCTATTCATTGAAAAGGAATGTGACACTGCAGAAGCACCAGAAACTGCTGAATTGCAAAAATAATGTATATCTGCTGAGAATACATGGAAGACACTAGGAATGCCTAGGTTGGGGGGTTGCCTGTATATTGTAAAAATGCTTTTAATAAAATAAATGGAAACCTGGTATGATACCAAGGATATTTTTTTACCAGAATGCCATGGGACCCTTGATGACCTCAAAATCATTTATAGAAAATAAAGAATAGATGACTGTAGTTCTCTGAAATAAATCCTTGGGTTAGCAGATTTCAGATATTATGAAAGCATTGTTACATAAATGTTTTAGTGCAAGTGATGCTATTTACTTCAACCCCATACTTTGGCAAATGACATAGATAAATTGAAGGAAACAACAAAGTTAGATTTTACACATGCAGTGTTAATTTATATAGCCTTCATGTGACTTATTCATTATGCTTAAGTTTTACTATATTTGGAAGCATATATGACCACCAGTGGAAAGGAGGGTGAAAACTGAACAAAAACGCAGTATGTTGGCTTTTAATAAATAGGTAATTTCTGATGCATACCCACCAGCCATTTTGTGAGGGTCCCACAGGTATGCTTTTATAAATCCAATCCCCTCCTCCCAACAGATTGACAGTTTTTCCCTCCTTGGGCAACCTGATAAAATGATACAGTTGTTATAAAGTCTGAAGAGGATTGATAGAATTTTATTGAAATTCTGTAAGAAAGATGGGTTTATAGATTTGTGTGAGTCGAATCTTGATTTGATTTGGAGAAGAGATACTTGTTTACCCACAAAATACCTTCAGATGAAATTGGAAAACTGATTTGGACTGCCCAGGGTATCAAAAATGCCCTTGAATTAGTTTTGAAGTAGGAATTTGCAGCCCCTTAATACTTCATGTAGAAATTCTGATATATTAATATATTATCAAAATTTTCAATATAACAGGCAAGTTTTTTTAAAAAAACCCAATAGAGTCCAATAAATGTGTCTTCTATTCAACATGCAATTAAACCCAAAGAATGGTTGCTAGATTGGATAAATCCTCCGGTAGCAATAGAAAATGGCATAAAGTTTGATAGTGTGGCCTCTACATCCAATATTAGTAGAAAAATATTTTTTAGAAGAAGTGATTTAACTAGGGTAGTATTTTGACACCCAAACTGTAGGCAGTTGCCTTCTACTTTGCTATAATTTTACTTAACATGATTTTGAAGCTGCTTGTCTCCATCTGACTCCTTGTTAGCTTTTGCGACTAGCATTTGTTTTTTTAATAATACATGTTCTATGTCTTCAAGAAAACAATATTTATTTATAAAAAATACAACAAGATCAGTTGATGATGAGAAATGTGGCAATAAATACAATTCAAAGGAAAGGCAATTCTACATGGATATTATGGCACAGAAAAAAAAGTCAATGACCTTCAAAATGTAAAGATTTTTGTGGGCTCAGGACTTAATACTAGTTCCCTTCTAAAAAAGAAAGCTTTTCCTAGAATTTTGGTGAATTTAGACATGGTGATGAAACATACACAATCACAAATGCACATTCATTATTTCTACTATGACTTCAGGAGATAAGCAAGCAAGTACAAAACCAACATTTTTAACTATTAACTAAAACCTTTATTTTGATGGTATGGTCCAGAATTAACTTTCTGAATAAATGCATTTACAGCCTTCCAAAGAATGGATCTGCAAATAAAAAAAAGTTTAAAAGGAACAGCTTGGTATAGTATGTAAAATGCCTATTTCAGAACAAGATTGTAAAAAAATGCATAGTTCCTTATTATTAAAAGACTTGGCTGCATACGAGAAGTTCCCTTTCACAGTATTCCTTTTTACTTCATAAGCTGTTATTGGTTATGCTGTAGACCGCAAATGTTACAGCACTAAAGGCAACTAGAGAAGAAAAGGGCAAAGAAAGGAAAAAGGAATGTTATGTAAGGCAATATTTCCTTAAGTACATGAAGCATAATGTGTAAAAGATGGGTAACAATTCCACAAGGCTAGTTTCGTTTTTCTTGAATAAAATAATAAACTTAATACTGAGCTTTTGAGGCAAATCTAGTAATCAATGCCATGGTCACTATATTGACCGTGGTAATCTCTCTGATATTCATCTTGGTATTCGCCGTGATAGTCATCTGGGTATTCTGCCTGATAATCGCTATCACTGATTTCCGATCCATTAGTTCCTGTTCCTTGGCTTCCATTATGAATGACAGGTTCTGTTGGTGCAGCACAATACTTAGGATCATACACTTGCCGTCCAAGCCCATACACACTCATCCCCTTCTGTGAAGCCACTTTGTTGGTGCCCATCTGTAGTGAAATTGTAGTGTTATCAATGGGCTGTAATGTGACCTTCTGGTCATAGATGTCTCGCCTTGTTCCTGGTGCAGGCATCCCTGCCTAAAAAACAAACACAAAAGTATTTCAGGGGTTATAGTAACTACAAGCGATATAGTAAGTATTTAAGACTGTCCACTTAAGGTTGATTCAAATTAATGATGGCCCCAGAAAGGGAGCTTCATGCTGCACTGCTTCACTTTCCTGGTCACATGAACACAATCTAAGTGCCTGGCAATCTATTGGCACTTCTGATTGGTTGCCGAGCACACTGATCATGTGACTTCCATTTGCATACTTCTTTGGTTTCCCCAGAATGTCAATGTAAGTTGCTGCCACTTGCCAAAAACACTTCCTCTTGTCAGGGAGGGGGGGGGCCTGTCTGGCTGAAAACCTCCATGCCAAATTCAAACAGTCACAGAGCTGAAATCCTATCGGGTGCTCTTTTCAGCCAGCCCCCAGAGAGAAAAGCGAGCTGAAATCCAAGCAAGATTTTTAGTTCTTGACTGGAGAGACAGCGTGTTAAGGTAAAGAAATGTGGGTGATTCTGGGTGGGGGAAGCCCAGCCCAGGATGTGCGCAAATCTCTGCATTTGGGCTGAAAATCCTGTTTGGTTAGTGGGGAGGATTTTCAGCTCCAGAGTGGAGAAGCAAGGCAGTAAGCTAAGGTATGTGAGGTGTGTCTGGAGGATGGAGAAGGTCTTGATCCAGTGCAGATTGTACATGAATTCTCCCTGCTTCAGCTGAAAGTTCTGCTTAGGTTTCAGCAGGAGGTTTTTCAGCTCCTGAGAGGAGAAACACAAGCGGCCTGCGACAGGCCTCTCCCACCTTCACGAGGCATACCACGTTCCTTACCTGGGACTCTGCTTAACAATCTGCAAGATCACTTAATGACCATAACAGGGAGTGCTGAGATTGTGGTCATTGAGTGAAACAATCATGTGACATTTTATTTTACTCTGACTGAGATTTGGGCCCCCAATTGTAAGTTGAGGACTACAGTGGTACCTCAGTACTCAACTGCTTCAAAACCCGTTGAATTTGGTACTCAGTGCGTTGTGATGCGAAAATGTCCCAGTACTTATTGTTTGTTTGGTACTTGACACTCTACAATCAGAAGAGGGGACAGCTGCACGGAATGGACAGGAAGTTGGCCATCCTGGAAAGGTCATTGCAAAAGGAAGAGGGACAGACAGGAAGTTACAAGGGTCATGTGGTAAGTCATATGGTTTGTTTGGTGCTTGTTTTTAGTAGCCATCACACCACCCAAAACCAGTTAACAACAAGTACCAAGGTAGTGCTGTGTCTTTAAATAGTGCAACTAGGATCCACGTGAAATACCATAAAGCTAAAGTTTATCAAACAGTGTTGTTCAATAGTTCTACACAGAACATGGAGAAACTAATTTGTTAGGACTCGTGTTGCTTCAATTCTTAACAGTACATTGTAAAGAATACAAAGAAAAGCCTTCGGAATATTCTGCTTTTCCCCAAGATTTAACTGAAGGATTAAAAAACATACTGAGACTAAGCCAGTGTCAGTCCTTTCCAACAATTAGGCTATTAAATACAATTCCGAAGAGAAGGTTTGGAAATCTAGATCAGAGAGTAGACATTCCTTACCTGACTAGCTCCTTTATTAGTCCCCATCTGCAGGCTAATCGTTGTCTGGTCAAATGGCTTGTCTGTTTGCATCTTTGGATCATAGAGATGTCTCCTAGTTCCATAAGCTGTCATTCCTGCCTGGCTGGCACATTTGTTAGTCCCCATCTACAGTCAATTAGAGAATACAATTTAAAAGAAAAAAAAATCCCCCAATGTTTGTTGCGATAGGTATGACTATGGTAATATCCAAATAATTACAGAGAGTAAAGTGATACAGGTAAACCTCAACTTATGACCACAGTTGAGCCCAGAATTTATGTTGCTAAGTGAGCTTTGTTTTCCAAATTTTATGACTTTTCTTGCCAAATTTGTTAAGTGAATCAGTGCAGTTGTTAAATTAGCAGCATGGCTGTGAAGTGAATCTGAGCTTCCCCAGTGACTTTGCTTGTCAGAAGGTTGCACAAAATTGTTGCATGACCCCCTGGACACTGCAACCGTCGTAAATATGAACCAGTTGTCAAAACAAAAAAACATCAACATCCGCGTCTCTATGATGATGTTGGAATTTTTCCAAATTATGGCAAAACCTGTTTCAGATATATTTTGGTAATATCTAGACATTGGATATGAAGCAAAAGCCATGTTGGACTAGTCACCTGTCTCCTTGTGTACACAGCTTAAATTTTCTGGGGGCGGTGCCCCCCCCCATCTTACATATGCAAAGTTTCTAATATCTGGTAAACATCATTGTAAAAAATGCAACTAGCGTAAGGAATAAACTTGAGGCAGAGGAGGAAGCAACAACCAACATAACAGTCCAGAAGATTCTATTACTGTAATTTTATAGTAATAGTAGCATTAACATCCATAACTTTGGATTCCCAATCTCCTCTAGAAGGCCGGATACTATAGCCTATTCTGGCTATAGTATATAATAAACGGCTGCTTTATTATAGCTTATGTTTTCTGAGCTGAAAGATCTATCTGGAGCAGTTGCCTTATTGCCAAGCGTGGTCCAAAAGTAGCTCAACTTTGAATTACTGGAAAACTGCTGCGTGGTAATGTAAATCTCATTATGGTATAAAAATCACAGGCAATTACATGCAAAAAACTTTATCTGCACATTAATTTAGTATCTTTTATCCTTTTTGCTTACCTGCAAACCGATCACACTTTGTCCAGCCTTGAGTTTTCCAGCATCAAAACTTCTTGCTTGCTTTTCTGCATATTTAACACCAAGATCAATTGTGGTGTGGAATCCCTTGGTTTTTGCCTAGACATAGGTTAAAATTAAATTTAGTATTTCTTGTACCAATAAAAGAATATTTGTAGCTCGAGGTTGAAAAGAGGCATCCTTGAGTGCTTTCTGAGCTTGATTGTTTTCTTGCAGATGTTTAATTGTTCAAAGCAGATAACATCATCAGTGCAAGTAACGAATGGGGTTTGCTCTCAGTTTATATTATTCAATACCCCAAACAAAAGTATTGTTCTTGATTGTTGTTCTGATGTTAATCCTGATTAACTTCAGGCCAACAGTCAAGAAGTAAACAATTCCTAAATCAAGAAACTTCCAAACAAGCTAACAGTAAGCATCCCAACAAAAGAACACCCAACACCTCTCCCACCAACACTGACAGGGCAAACCATTATAATATTAACTGGGAGCAAACCCCTCCCCCCAGTTTCGGTAATGAAATGTCTGCACCAGGGACAAACCCCCCCCCCCCAGTTTTTCTTGTACTTTTCTCTAATAACTTATTGTTAAGAATACAATTATTCAATACAGTGGTGTTTATAACAAATTGCAATGATGGCATCATGCAAATGCCCCCAAAGCACTCTGCTCTCACGACAGCCAATTTCAGTAAGTAAGGCATGGCATTTGTATAATTGTCAGTCCCTGTGAAAAAATGAAGGTTTGTCATGTTTATTCAAAATCAATGATCAGATTTCTTGATTTGACATTTTGACCTATTGCTTTGTTGATGTTACATGGTAAGGCTATGATTTTTGTGCAGACAAATTAATGGGATTCAATAACTTATTTCCTAAGGCTGCCATAATGCAAACTCAAACTATGAAATTCATGGGCATGCCTGTTCTATAATTTCCCTAGGTAACAAATGATGGGAACCAATAGTTTTTATTTACCAAGGATGGTAAATTGTGCATTGGACTCCAGGGATTAATGTACTTACCAAACCTGCAAGTGCCACCAATGATGTCTGAACTTGGGTCATATTTCCATTCTCAAAAAGATCATTTGCTTCAAAAATATCATGTGGCTTCATGCCATATTGTTGAATGGCCTTGATAAAATTCCCAATGTTCTCCAGCTAAAAACAAATGTAGGAAGTCACACACTTATGACTTGTTAAAGTTTATTTACCTAAAGTGGAGATATACATTACTTGGAACCAATAATTGTGGAGAGCTATTGTTTGAAAAAAGTCAAATTAGGCGGAATTCACGATGGGAGAAATGCTACATGCCAGCAACCTCCTTCAAATCACTGTTTTGACTGTTTTTAATGATAGCTATGATTTAGGCGCACATATCTGTAAACATGATATTTTTAATTGAGGGAAATGGTTCTTAAATGAAGCTTGAAAGTCAAGCATAATAGAAAACAGGAAGAAAATACTTCACTGATTTAACATGGCATCCGAACAGTGCAATTTTATTTTATTCAACTTCGATTTTGAAGTGTCCAGCTAATATGATCCCATATTTATACTACTGTTGAAAAAAAAAATTGCTTCAGCATCCGTTGTCTTTGAAAGTTTATTTTGTTGAATGGGAGTATTCATCCATTTAATTTTTCCTTATACATATAATGTGAAAAATAATTATCTTTGAAAAATGGGGAAAATTTCTACTTAAAAGAGATGTACTACAGGGCCCCTCTATTTGGAAAGTGAATGGGCGCTGGTCTTATCTGATATGCCCTTTCTCTTTGTGAGTGATGGGAGATGCCAGTCTGTTTTTTCAATGCAGTCTCAGCATTTAGACTGCTTTTCTTTAGCTCCTCCTGGAGCTAATTAGATTTTGTTTTTCCCCTCAATTGTTTATTTGATGTTGATTTTGATTTTAATTGGAATGGATTGAAGCACGAGGAAAGAGCCACAGGGGAAGACTCTCCAGAGATTTGGACTTGAGCTGAGGGGATTGCCCACATTGCCCCCCCCCCTTCCTCTCCTCTTTTCCCCTCAGCCTTTTAAAAAAGTTTTTCTTCCTGCTGGGATCAGTGGCTCCGGTAGGCTCCGGAAGCTTCGGCAGAACAGGAGGTGAGGGAGGCATGTGTGTGTGGTGCTGGAACCGCACAATTTTCAAATGGTGCAGAATGATGCTAGTCAGCTGGATGGTGGCTCCCCCCCCCCCCGCTGAATTTTTAGGGGATATTTTAGCTGTTTTTGCTATTCCCCACAGCAGACGTGGTCTGGTAGCGAGGCAGCAATGGAGAAGGCAGCAGGCTGTGGGGAATCATGCTAGCTAGCAGCTTTTCTCCTAGCATGGTTCCTTTGTTCTTATTTCAGTTTCATTTTTGCCGCTGTTTTGGAGGGTCTGAGAGCCTTTGGAATAGGCAAATACCATCTCCCCTGGTATTTTTCAGCACGGAATTATTTAGTTTTAATTTTTATAATAATATTTTTAATTAGTTGTTTTTCATTTTTTAATTTTTAATTTTATTTTTTATTGGTTTTCCCATTCTAGTTGGGGCCTCCCCAATGAGGTGGGGGGTTTATCTTTGACCTATGATTTGGTTTAATGTTGGCTCTGTTTTCCTTGCTTTCCCAATAGTTCCTATCTACAGCCGAGCCTTGGGTCAGCAAACTGTGACAGAGCGATAGAAGGGTCTTTTTCCTCGTACGTCATTGTGACCAGGACATATTGGTCAGTGATCATTTGGCATCCTTGATTGCAATTGCTTTTCATCTGCATAGCTGGATTCAGGCTACTAATTTTTGGTTCCATTTCTGGTTTCAGATTCTGTTAAAGTTATTGTGTTGGAGGAAAGCTCGTCCCTCTGGAACGAACTACCACCTGCACTGCGGAAGCTCCCGGACTTAAGAACTTTCCGCCGGGAGCTGAAGACATACCTCTTCCGTTTAGCTGGTCTGGGATAAATTAATATGGGATTTTTAGGGGAAATAATTTGCAATTTTAAATATCAATAATTTTAAACATTTTTAAAAATTTTATAGCGAGTGCACAGTATCAGATTCCTTGAACTAAGAAAAATTAAGAGAAAAACTGCCAAGAGATAGACATTTCTCCAATCTCAAGAAAGCTTTTAACAAAACTTCTGCATCTCTGATTTGTCTTAAGAGCTCTCTTCCTCCTTGATTTTCTATTTGTGGGAAATAAATGTACAGGGATAATACAGTCTAATTACTAAAATCAGTATTTCTGTCACTCGAGCACCAGTTCATACTGTAAACCATTTGTGGTTCCTGAAAAATAAAGCTTCAATGGGTCTCTTTTTGAAAACTATTGGCCATTAACATGTATTCATTGCAGTTCTTCTTAAAGAAAAAATAATAATAAAACATAGCTTACCTGGTGCCAGTTTAACTTGGACTGGTTTATTTTCTTTATTGATCCTGGCTGGAGTTTGTTGATAAGCCTGAAAAAGTGATGAAGTAAAAGGCCTTTTTCTATTTTCTTTCTTTTTACAAAGCCATAATCTAAAATTTTAGTTTCACGCTAAAAAAAAAAAGGGGTTAATCCTGCTATCGAATGCATTTTATGTTTTCTTCATACAAGAAAATGATCTTAGCTACAAAAGCTGCGTAGGTTTCATATTTTCCATGGACTAGTCTAGCTACCTTATAACTTTGTTCAACCCATGTACTGCATTTTCCTGTATGTAAAATATAAGAAGTTTCTTGAAGTTCTGATTTTTTAAAACCTGACATGAAGATCATAGGATATTTTAGTAACAGGCTACCTTGTTTTATAGAGAACAGAAAAATGCATGAAATGTTCATATTGTTAATTCAGCTGAAGAGACAGTTACAAAGGAGAACTGTATCCTATTGTTTCTAAGAGCTACAGAGTTATTTTGGTAGGTTCATTTCTTCAAACCTGCACTTTCAACAATTACGTAATATACACATCTCTGGAAAGCATTTTTAGCCTTTCTAAGACACAGACTTGTGTACATAAGGTTTTAAAAATGGAAACTATAAATTTTGATCTATGCCCAACAGCTGCTGTTTTAGGCTTAAACAGATCTACCTGAAGGAGAATTTTAAAAGGATTGCTTACTCGCATAGTATAATGCCATCTTTTAAGCCCAGCTGGAAATTTGGGCCAATGCTCATGCCAGTAACTTCTTCAATCCAGTTGCGGAGATCTTCTTCTACCTGTGGATCATATTTCAAAGCGATCTACAAAACAAAAAGAAAAAAAATAATGAAAGAATTAATATCTCTGGATATTTTAGACGTTTATCTAATTTTTGTTCTAAGAGTCTAAAACAAGGGTCGGCAATCTTAAGCACTCAAAGAGCCATTTGGACCCATTTCCCACAGAAAAGAAAACACAGGGAGCCACAAAAACCCTTCACATACCGGACTATTTCCTGAGTGGCCACAAAATATGTAGTTGAATCAAACATTACGTTATCTTCTGAAATTTTTCTTTCCTTGGATTTATCCATAGTTGGCCTACCAGGGGTTGAAAAGCTAAATAAATCGTGTGGTGGCGGGTGTCGCACATTGGCTGTTGTGACACATATTTTGAGTGACAGGGAGCCACAGCAGTGGGGTGAAAGAGCCACATGCAGCTCCAGAGTCGCAGTTTGCTGACCACTGGTCTAAAACATCACATATCATTCTCCCCTTGTACTTCATTCTTAATCAGGTTTTCTAGGCTGTATGATAATGAACTAGTTTGCATTATGCTGATATAAACTCAGATACCCAGAGGAATCTGTCACAAGCAAGCATGCGTAAAATATCAGCAAAAAATAATTTTGTGTGTGTGTGTGTGTTTGTGGAGGTACCTGGTTACCCAAATATGGGAGGGAGCAATGTAGCTCCCTTTTGCCCTTCAGCTCATCTCAGAAGCCATCCAGGCAGTAATTAGCGACAACAGTGTGCCGTATATATGTAGAAAACAAAACAATTATATGTGTGTGTATGTGTGTGTGTGTGTGTTTGTAGAGATACCTAGTTACCCAAACAGGGGAGGGAGCAACTTTGTAGCCCCCTTTTGCCCTTCAGCTCACCACCAGAGACTATCCAGGCAGTAATTATACGGCAACATAGTGTCGTTATATGTTTCAATTTATTATTATTTTTGCTGATATTTTAAATGGAATCTGGGATAGCTATATCTGGCTGATGAGAACTAATAAGTTTGAAATAGCTATCCCAGATTCCCTTTTTTTAAAAATATCAGCAAAAGTAATAAATTGAAATATATATGTGTGTGTATATGTGTGTGTATATATGTGCACTCAGCCCCTTTCTGGAAAATTATTTATACAGGGACCTTCTCTCCCTAAAATGAGGCAACTTGCTGTTTGTGGGTGGTTCACATTTTATTTTAAATCTCCTGCTCTCTCTGAAGCAGAGAAAGAAGGAAACGGCCTTAACCACCAGCAGATCACACTGTAAGAACAAGCTTTGTTCTTCAGACACCTTAATCTCTCATTTGGCAAGATTGTGCTAATGCAAGAATTGTGTCACCTCCTTAAACTAACTGCAGAGTCCTCAGTTTGGCAGTTCAAAGCTTTGTTATAAAAATAATAATTGAAAGCTCAACAGAGCAGTGTGGACTGTATGCCAAAAACCATTTCTAGTTGAATGCCTGGAATTAAGATTGAGAAATGATCAGGGGTGAAATCTAAAAATTGGTGCCACCGGTTCTGTGGGCGTGGCTTGGTGGGCGTGGCCAAGTTGATGTCATGCATGTCACTCACTCACGTCATTCTGCCCAAGCTAATTT
>JANHFP010008334.1:58902-74423 GCA_032468135.1 Calamaria suluensis | reverse complement strand
AGCTTCTGGGAAAAGTAAAAGGCATGATATTTGAAATGAATGTTTCTATCCATTCTTCCAACTACTGTTTGTATATATAGCATCATACTAGGGTATCCTTCTAAAATCTGGTGGGGGGGGGGAGGAGAAAAAGAAGGCATTGCAATTGCTTCAGTCAGGCGCTGGCAACCTTAAACACTCCATGAGCCATTTGGACCCATTTCCCACAGAAAAGAAAACACTGGGAACCAAAAAACCCTTTCGACATCTAAAATGAAGATAACACTGCATATATCGTTTTTTACCTTTATGCTATGTATAAAAAAAACCACCCTATAGTGTGTGGCATTTATGAAACCAATGACCTGCTACAGAGAAAACAATTTTTTATTTCTGCAAGCAACAAAAGCATTTTGAACTCCGAAAAAAAAAAGGTGGGTCAAAAAACTCAATAAGTCACATACACATTGGCGGCTATGACACATATTTCGAGTGACAGGGAGTTGCAAGAGAAGGATGAAAGAGCCACCTGCGGCTCCACAGCCACAGATTGTAGACCCCTGGCTTAAATCAATTTATAAATAGAAGGAAGAGTACATGGGCCAAGAATGGAGCACCAACGAAAGATACAGACTAGAGGGAGATGATCTGACTTGCCTTGAGATTCCTGTGTACGATCTTCAGTGAATGCAGGTATGCCACAGCCTCCAAGACCTGTCTGACGACATTACTAGTGTCACGCTCAGAGTAGTATCCCTGGTCCAAGATCCAATCAAATACCTCTCGACCAGTGGCCCTATAAATAAGGAAACAGACAAAAGCAAGAGGGAAATTGGATAACCAAAGTACTAGCTAATGCCAACTAGTATTACAAATTACAATGGATGTAGCTGGAGAAAAACGGCTTTCTCATTCCACATCACTACAAATTAGCTTCACAATA
The DNA here is from genome assembly GCA_032468135.1 of Calamaria suluensis. NCBI lineage: Eukaryota > Metazoa > Chordata > Lepidosauria > Squamata > Calamariidae > Calamaria > Calamaria suluensis. The sequence continues at coordinate 73,501 of JANHFP010008334.1, read as the reverse complement.
GAGAACGGAACAAAATAGCCTCCTTTGTCTGAATCCATCTGATTTGGTACATGTTAATTGTCATCACAATAGAATCTTTCCCAGCATTATTTAAAGATGCCAGGGACTGAATCAGAAAACAGTACGCGATGGCCTTGTCCTGCAGAAAAAAAGAAATTATAGTATAATGAGGAGGAAGATTCCCTCTCCCCTTGGATTAGATGGTGTCATGAACATTTTAAGGAATCTCTGATAAGCGACTGAGAAACCATGCTGTATTTTGGGATAGGCAGCAGGGAAGGGCAAGGCTTAGCATCATACTCTTATGGCCCTGGCAGCCTCAGAAGAGAATCCAATGGGTCATTTTAGGTGTGTAGATTCATGCAACACCTACTTACAGCTCCAAGAAGAGGAAATACTCTTTCCGGGTAACATATACATCCACCAGTTGTAGAATGTTGGGGTGCTTTACCCTGTAGGAAAAGAGAAAAGCTAGTCTCAGGATCTGTTGCCAGGAAGAAAAATATCTGCTCAGTCTTCTCAAGAAATTTGTCAAGTAACCTTGTATTCATTTACTGCATTTTAACTAGGATGTTACATCTCGCCTAAATCTGTTTTGGCATAACTGAAGACATACAACTCGTTCCATTATTGAGGAATGCTGTGGAATTATGTTGCTTTCATCATATGCAAAATGAAAGGGAATTGTGTTGTGATATTGCAATGTTACTTTCATCAAGCTGATATCCCCCCCCCTCCTTCTGATCATTGCAGAAACTGCTTCCCCTTTCTGAAAAGTATATTTTATATTTAATCCTTTCTGGAGCATGTCAGTTCCTTTAATTCTGCTTTATAGCATTAGCTTTCAAGTATTTTTTCTTTGCATTTGTGTTTGGGATCTTCAGTTTATCAACATCTATTCCGAAATACTACATATTGTGAACTAGTATTTCTCTTATACTGCTAAGGGTAATGTGTTTCTTCATGGGGATATTTAGAACGTGGAATGAATAGCAATGCCAAGGGTTCTGACCAATGGTGATACATGCCTTATGCACCCAAAATCAGTGTGTGTGTGTGTGTGTGTGTGTGTGTGTGTGTGAAAGCAGGAGAGAGGCTATAGAGGCAGGATAGGAATTGACAGCATAGGATATCCTGCTGATATGGTTTTGGCTGGCACTTTAACTGAATTCTGAAGAAAGATGCAATCACTGTTCCTGAATAACTATTAGAGTTAACTGTTAAGTGCATTCCACTTAGGAAAATAATTAAATTGAACATTTGTAGCTTCAAGGGTTAAACATGCATAGCAATAAAGCAGTTGAGGAAGCACAGATTCTGGGATCTATTGGAATCAACCTTCTCCACTCACATCTTCAGGATGATGATCTCATTCTTGGCCGCCTTTCGCACTTTACGCCCATCTCTTTTCAGAAACTTCTTGCAAGTATAAAGCTTGCCTGTCGATTTCTCTTTGGCACGGAATATCTCACAAAACTCCTCTCTAGGAAAAGAACACCCATCCTTAAGTGTAAAGAGATTGTATCCATTCGCTGAAGCAACACAATTGTGCAGCAGAGGCAGTAAATAGCTTAACTATGAATCATCCACTTCCCAAAAGAGACAGAAGATACATTGTGTGTTCCCTCAGCAAAATGTTATTAAGTGCCTATTGACTGAGGATTGACCACAAAGGGGAAGGATATGAAAAGTAGAGGAAAAATCATTTGTCCATTGAATGTATTATACGGGTACAGCTTTCAAAGTGTGTTTTGTTAAAGTACCTATTATTTGCAAACTTTGGGTGAGCTTTAAAATCAACTCTATATTTTCATTTACATGTGCTTTTATGTTGTCTATTGTGTCGCTTGTTGACAACAAGATATAAAACAAAAGCGTGGGAGGGGGATGGAATTCAGGGGAAGGGGAAGTGTCACTCATATGTTCTACGCATTAATGCATTGGATGTTTATATATATTTTTTATAAAAAACTTCTCTACGGTTCATTGCCTGTGCATAGGTGAGTCTGTAGACAAAGGAAAGGATGTTTGAGTTGTCTGCAATGTGTGACCACAGCTATTTTATTATTTTTTTTGGCACAGAAGAGAGATTATGACTCTGGGAGGCCATTCTGTCAGTCTGTCCATGCATTCTAAATTGTCATTTGCCTCCCTGTTGATTAAATATAAGCATAAAACCTGATAATCATTATATTATTTTCTCACCCCTGAAATATAATAGTAGTTCTTGCTAGTCTAAACTTTATCCAAAGTCACCAATACAGAATAATCAATCAACCTCTCCATCATTCCTTAATTGCAAAAAGTAATAGAACACCATTCTGGGAAATTTATGAAAACTACATAGAATAGTAGAGCACTTACGTTTTGATTACCTGTCCCAGGTCATATCTGTCAGTCACCTCAGATGGCTGGTTATAATCCTTCTTATCTCCCAAGGTAACACATCCAAACGGCATTGCCAAGCCTGATACTGAAAAATAAGTGCATGGAAGGCTCTGAGTCATCATTCATGAGTACAGGGAATTTGAAGCACCCCAGAATCTTGATCGGGCATCTAGGGAGATCCACCATTCATCCCTGAGCAAGCTGAATGTGAGCAGGTGCAGTTAGACAGTCACATATGCTCAGATGTGGCTTGCAGTGACAGGCTGGGAAGCATTTGTGGTGCATTGCTCCGTGAAAAGATTAACCCACCGTCCAAGGCCCAGTGAAAGAGATTCCGTGTTGTTGTTGATGACGATACAAAACAGAATGGAAAATAAAACTTCCATATTGTAATGTCTTTATAAAAGTTAGGGAGGCAGTCCCGTTTGGAATGATAATTATAAACCTCAGATCATAAATGACGTTGCTGGAAAATGTGCATGCTGTCAAAATGATCAAAAAGGAGATCTTCAAGTAACATAGCCAGCTAAAGTAAAATTTGAAAATATGTTGTGGTGGCTTTCTTCAGCATTTGCCAGATAGCTATCCCAGAGAGTATAATCCATCACAAAAAAAGTGGATAGATGCTCCTTGCAGGGCATCTATCAGGGTATATTGTGTGTATAATTTTAAACAAGAAGATAAAAACCGACGCAAACTAATAGAAAGTAAGGAAGAAAAAAGAAAAGAAAAAGCAGACAGTGCGCGAAAACAGGTGCAAGAAATAGTAGAGAAAGAAGTATAAAGAAGTGGCTTCTGATATTTGTACAGCAGTTCTAAGTATAAATATACATATTTAACCCCTCTCTCTCAAGTTACATCATATTCTTGCTCTTTCTGTAATCTGTCCTGTCTAATCATCAAAACCATAAATCATTTTTTTCATTTTTACTCAAAAAGTCCACAGTAGGCTTTAAATCAGAAATGTTGATAAGCTCCTTGTGACTGCCTAGAGAGTAGTCCTCGCAGCTTTATTGCCAAAGGTTTCTGTAAGGTTTCCCGCAGCCTCCTTCCTAGGCCTGAGAGAAAGTAACCAGTCCCAAAAATCACACAACAGATTTTATGCCAAAAAAACAGGACTAGACCACTGGTGAAATCCAACTTTTTTTTTTTACTACTGGTTCTGTGGCTTGGTGGGCGTGGTATGGCTTGGTGGGTGTGGCAGGAGACAGATACTGCAAAATCTCAATTCCTCACCCCACTCTGGGGTCAGCCAGAGGTGGTATTTGCCGGTTCTCTGAACTACTCAAAATTTCTGCTACCGGTTCTCCAGAACTTGTCAGAACCTGCTAGATTTCACCCCAGGACTAGCCCTCATACATTAGTTTTCTGTTTTCTAACATAATGCTTTAACCACTACACCAAATTGGCTTCCCAACAAACATAATAAACAATAATTTAGGCACATTTCTGTGTGCAAAAGCAAGTGGTGTTTTGAGAAGAATAAAATTAAATCCAAAGAATGAAAATTTCCATAGGCCCTACTTTGCAAGATTGTCCAATTTCTTTGCAAAAGTTTGCATGCAAGGATTTGGATGACAGAATTGGTCATTGGCTTTCCTCCTATTGATAAACATACAGAGGAGATCTCGGTTATGGTCTAAACCAGAGATCTACAAATTTGGCAGCTTGAAGATTTGTGGACTTCAAGCTGCCATGTTTGAAGACCTCTGGTTTAAATTCTAGTATCATTGAATTCAGTGCGCAATCACGACTACAAGCTGAGGTTTTCAGTAGGCAATAAGTGAATGTTAACACAGCCTACATAACAATTCAAAAGCTCCATTCAATTCCTGAAGGTTGAACAGAATTTTAAGATTGTAGCCAACAGTAAGCACTCAAAATATGAATACAGAATATCTCATCATTTACATATAACATGCACACAGCTTTTTCTTCTTTTTGTCCTACTTAAAGCTGACATGAATAGAACTATTGCCAAGTAGTTCTTTAGGCATTATTCATTTTGCACAAAATAACGTCTTGGGCAGGCAGCGAGGAGGTCACAAAGTGTTAAACTCTTTTTTTGTATAGAGGGCCACTTCTTAGTATGTGTCATGCCTCTGTCAGCGTCCGGCTTGGAGGTCAAGGATCAACATCTGGTAGAGAGCAGTGAGGGGGAGGCTGGAGCTGAGGAGGAGCAGGCCCAGGCTAGATCCATTGAGCTAGGGGTGGAGCCAGAGAGGAGAAGTTCAGAGGAGGAACTGGGAGCAGTCCCCCCCGATCCAAAACAGAGAAGCAAGGACAAGAGAGCTTTAGAAAAAGGTCTACTCAGCAGGAAGCGAGGAACGAGACACAGCTGAGCTTGGGGCTTTAAAAGTTGCCAGTTCGGTAGAAATTTCTTACTGGAGTCAAAGGCTGTTTTTTCCAGTGTAGCTTCATGTAACTCTTTACCTCCAAGATTCTGAATTCCTGTCAGAAGATAACACTTCAAGTTTGGACAGTGTTTTATCTCTGAGTAAATTGTGAGTCCTTTGAACTGCAGCCAGATTCTACTTATAATTCTTGGAGTATTGCTGCTTGCCTCAGAAGAAACCCAGTATTGCCAGAAAAGACTTTTTGAAAAGCATTTGGGTTTGCAATAAAGACCCTTTTTATATCATTGTTTGTTTATCTGCTTTTGTATTTAGCTGGGTCACTACACAGATAGAATCTGATAGATCATACCATGGTGGTCATTGACCGTATCCTGAAAATTAATCTGAATCAGTGGTGGGTTGCTCGTGGTTTGGACCAGTTTGCGTGATCTGGTAGTATTGACCAGATGACGTCAGCAAAGCAGTTTCCTCCCTCCCTCCCGGTGCGATTTTTAGTATTTGTTACCATTTTTTTGCTAGCTGGAACCACACGGCAGGTGACTGCTGCGCCTCTCCTCTTCCAAATGCTTGTGCGCATGCACCGAGCACATGATTGGCATGTGCTGCTGTGTATGTGCAACTGTGCATGCACAGAGTGGAGTTGGTGTGCACACGCACAAAGCATGCTAGTCTCCGCTCCACTGCGCATGCGTGGAGCACGCAAGTGTTGGTTGCAAGTGTGTGAGTGCTAAGTGTGTGAGTGCTTTCTGCACACAAGAAGACAACCAGTAGTAAAGGTAAATGGAACCCACTTGCCAGAAGACAAGAGCAGCTAAAGCAAAAGGGAAAACTTGGGAGTAAGGCCAGGAGATGACTGGCCCGTCACATAAGGCTTAAAAGAGAAAGAAAGGCACTTGGGCCCTTTGCAGGAAAGCAATGTTGCTAACTCTGTTTCCAGTTGGCATCTCTGGTTTGTTTCTGAACTCTGTGGGGCTTTGCCAAGTAAGGCCATTGGCAATGTGTCAAAAGAGATAAAGGTTGCTGGTTATCCTGAAGGACTTCCCCCGAAGGACATTTTTTGCAACTAATTGGAACTCAGCTGGGAATGAACATTAATTCTCAGCTGTTACAATAAAATAGGTTTTTGGGGGACTAATTGTCTGTTGTAATGACTCAGTAAGCCTAGATCACAACAGCCAATACTTTTTAGGTGAAGTTTGTTGAATTTGCCACAATAAGTCTCATAAACACAGACATGGACACACACACAGAGTCCTCGCTTACTAACTGCCTTGTTAATAACCTTTTGAAATGATGACAGTGTAAAAAAAACCCACGTTTGTGACCAATCCTCACATTAAACTGGTTCAGAATCCCACGGTTATGGGAACGCCATTCACAACCAGTGCACATTTATAATCGTCGCAGCATCCCATGGACACATGGACACCATTTGTGTACTTTGCAACAGTCAGAGTTAATGGAGAAGGCAGAGATGAAATCGTAAGTTGTGGACATGCTGCATTTTACTTAACAACCACAATACCTTGCTCAACAACTGATGGGATAGTAAGTTATAAGGCTTTCTTGGTCACATGATGTTTTGCTTAGTGACTCCATCCCTTACAGTGGAATTGTGGACTCCCAATTGTGGTCACTAAGTGAAGAGTACCTCCACAAGGATAGGGTAAATGATTGTGTATCTGATAGCGTCACCATACAAATGTCATAACTTTTATGCTTGCACCAGCTAGCAGGATTCAAATACATAGTGGCATTAATGATGATGTCATTATGCACACAATTTTTTTTCCTCCTTGTGATTTTCTGTGAACACTGTTGTGGCACAGCTGCACAATATTAGAACTACAATGGCCTTTGCTTTCTACTGCACAGCCTGCTGATTTTTTTTAAACAAAACTTTTCCCCAAACATTTATCTAGTATATAATTATATAAAAATTAAAGTTCTTTGAGTGGCTATTAAATAGTATTTTAATTGAGTTGACAAAATTGCTTTTGGCTTGCATTAAAAGTCATTAGTATCTTATTTCTGGTAACAAAATATAATCAATGTTAAATTCTAAAATGTAACCAAAGAAGGCTGTATTTTTATTAACTGCGGAAAGATAATGAATCTGCTCTATATAAAGATTTGGACTAAATCTTCTGAGATGTCGGGGATGGTGTTTTAATTAAGATAATCCTTATTTGCATCTAACAAACACTATTGCTACTTAGAAATTTAAGACTTTAGTGAGGCATATTAGTACATTACCTAAACAAATCTAATAGTGACTTAATACTTGTATTTGAAGTAGCAATCTGTCATAAATTAACCACATTTGCATAGTAAATGTACAGGTTGTTATTCCTGGTAGAGTTTTATATAATTAAGGGACAAGTAAGCCTTAACATTAATAATTTTAATAGTGGAAGGGAACTAAATTGTAGTGTTAAAATAGTCCTAACTTTAAACAGAAGTAATTTTTCAGACTTGGAGAATAATAATAAATGAAAAATCTGATTCCATAAGGCTTAGCATAGGTGAGAGAAGATAGCTTTGTAAGATGAAACATCTCCATCTCTAACTATTTCATTTCCAGAATTGATATACAGTAAGTCTCAGTTTTTAAATCATCCCTTTTGCGTTTAGAATGGGAGTTGCATTTAGAATGGGAGTTGCATTTAGAGTGTGCAACTTGTTTAGGGTTCTGTACATCACTGCATTCTATGGCATTGGCCACCTGGACATCACCACAAATTAGATAGATTTTAGGGATAATAGCTTAGTTATGATAATAGCGTCAATACAGGTAGTCTTCATTTAGTGACCACAAGTGGGACTGACAAATTTATTCCTAACTAATGCTGTTGCTTAGCAAAACATCATGTGACTGCAATAGATTGATGACGTGTCCGAAAGGTGCTTCTTCAAAAGGCAATTGGACTATCTTTGTTTTTTTTCTTTAAGATGTTTTGCTTCTCATCCAAGAAGCTTCTTCAGTTCCGACTTAAGAGTTCAGTTCTGACACTGAGGTGAAATGTCTTCAAAACCAAAACCAAAACAAATAAAGTCCAGTTGCTTTTTGAAAAAGCACTTTGGGGACAACCATCACCTGGATGACTGAGAATCTCCATAGACGTTCATAATGTCTCTTCCCATCTGGTCATTAAGCAAGATATCACAAGACCCCAATTTGTGATTTCTCTGCTGGCTTCTCCATTGACTCTGCTTGTTGGAAGCCAGCCGTGAAGTGCATAAATGTTGATCATACGATCACAGGATGCTGCACTAATCATAAGTGCCTGCCAGTTGCAGAACTCCTGAATGTTGATCATGTGACTATGTGGACACTGTGAAGGTCATAAACGTGAGGACTGGATTGTAAGGTTACTTTTTTAACATAGTTGCGAACTTGGTAGTTGTTAAGCAAGGTCTACCTGTAGAAAGTATAATTTTCTTTACTTGATATTTGTAAGGATTTATACATACAGAGTCCTGGACTCTCAAATACACCTGAAATAGTGTTGGAAGAAGCAACATATTCCCATTCAGTATTTTAAAGGTATCCTTACAGTTTGTTCAGGATAATCTCTTTATGAAGTTGGAAATAGATTACAGATAGTCCTGGCTTAATGACCACTCATTCAATGATCATTTGGAGCTGCAAAGTCATGCAATGCAGTCACATTGAGCGAGGAGACTTATGACTGGTCCTCATGGTTATGATTGTGACAGCATCCCTGTGATCATGTGATCACAATTCAGGTGCTTGACAACCGGCTTGCAATTATGACGGTTGCAGCATCCCATGGTCACATGATCGCCCTTTGCAGTTTTCACTTCCAGCAAGCAAAATCATTGGGGAAGCCAGCAGGAAGTGGCAAATGGTAACCATATGACATTGTATTAACACCTGTGTGGGATTTGTCCATTGGCTGCAACTGGAATCTCCACAACTGTTATCGTAGTTGGCATGGTCATAAGATGCCACGCTTTATGACTGCATTACTTAGTAGAGTTGCTGGTCCCAATTCTCGTTGTTAATCAAGGACTACTTGTTATTTTCTTGTTTATATATTTAAGGATTTTACATTAAGTAAAGAGAAATCTAAACAAAAAGGAAAAAAAAGGAGGAAAGGAAAAAATCCAAGAAAACAAATAAGTTAAAGTTATGTAATATAATGACTTTTGACCTTCCCTTTCCTTTCAGTATCAATAGAAGAGAATATTTGTAGCTCAGGGTATATATACCTGTGGGATCCTTAGTGCTCTTTGAGCTTGGTTGTTCTGTTCAAGACATTTTATTATTCAACTAGTAAGATAGTTACAGTCTCAATTACTTGTACTTTTATACAACCTTATAGCACTTGCAAAGACGAACATGTTTTGCTAACACATAAACATATCTGAAATACAATCTACTTCATCAATGCCCTGATAATTATAGGCCATGAAGAATGAGTGGAAAATACAAGAAGGTCAGAGAGAAAGTTGTGGAGGTTTTTTTAAATATATGTATCACTGAGCGGTAGTAGCATGAAACAAATGCATAGTGAAATAGGCTTAGATTTAGGTTATCATCATGTCGTTCTTAGTTAAGTTATACTGTTGTCTAGAAAGATCTTAAATATGCAGGTGAACAACACCAGTTTTGCATTTCTTTTTTTTTCTAGGGCTTTAGCAACTTCACTGGTTATGAATTATGTGATGCACATTCACAATGATATATTAGCATTTTATAAAAGATCCAAATGTAATCTGTACAAGGAAACATTTTTAAATTTAATTTTATTTCCCAGTCTTTCATGCTGCTGACTAATCCCCCCCCCCGACAGTAATAAAAAAGAACACTTTCCATTATGAAGATCCAGGTTTTGGGTGCAATTCATGATTTACATTATATTGCTTTTCAAGATTTTAATTGCCAAATTAAAAATATTCATTGTGATGACTACTTTCTGAGTGGAACAGTTCCACCTCTTACCTTTTTTAAAAATTTAAAGGAATAAAGGGAACCAAAAGCTCATAGTTAATGGAAATTCAAAAAAAAAACAAAGATCATTTTTTAATTTGTGGCTTGTAGGAAGACCCCAAGCTGTCAAGGTCAGCAATTTGCAAAGTTTACAGAGTTACATGACAAATCCTTCTCTTGAGAGAAGTTGAAACAAGAGTTGCAAGTCTAATCATATGAGTCAGAGGGTTAGGTCTCTGGGTCCATTCAGAATTTCTTTGAACTCTTGGCTGAATGCATTGACGGTTTTCCATTAGCAATGAATTATGGTAGTAATTTCATTAATTTCTTCACCCCTCTAAAGATATGTTACTATGAGTTGCTTAACCAAGCATCAAAGGAACCATTGCATTTAACCTTTAGTCCTTTACTGCGTAACCAGGACCAGTTAAGAAGTAAATTAGTGTAACATCCTTAAAAAATTACTTTAGATAAGCAGTGAACATAATTTTTGTGTGCCTTTAATTTAATAGGGGTTTATGGTTCTGTGCGAAACCATTCCCATTACCTCTGACCCTAGGGAAATGGTTCCTACCCCCACCCTTTTCAAGTTTGTATAATTTGGTGTCTAATAATCTGCTGCCTGTTAAATTCAGCACAGTCTTGATTAATTAATTGTGATGAACCAATACATTCATTTATAAGTTGGGTCTAATATTCTGAAAGGCTGTATCAGTGCTTGTAGTTGTTAATGCAAATGCTCCAGAGACAAGGGCTGTCGGTTGAGAAGAAAGAGACATACATATAAAATATATCTTTATTCAAACGCTGACAGCTAACCTGTGGTGCACCTTGGCTGAAAATGGACTGCAGTTTCATGTAAAGAAAGTCAAGTTGCAGATGGCATGCTACATATTACATTGAATGAAACAGAAACACCAACTTGTCTTTAGATCAGGAGCAGCTGATAAAAGGGGTAACTTGATGCTTCTCCTGATTTACAGTTTGAATATATTGGGAATTATGGTCCAAAACATCTGGATGTCATTTTTTTGGGGGTAAGACACTGTTGGCAATTATTTTCATTTATTTATTTATTTATTAAATTTGTATGCTGTTTATTTAACCAAGGAGTGACACTAAGCGGCTTACAACCAAGTAAAGACAGCAAGATAAAACAAATAGTAAAATAATAAATATTAACATTAAAAATCAACTAAAACCATCAAAGTTGGAGAAGAAGGGAGCAAGAATGTACATGGGTGGAAGTGGAGTTATGATCCAAAATATCTGGAGGACATTTGGTTGGGGTAAAGACAGTGTTGGGAATTATGGTCCAAAAACATCTGGAGAATGTTAAGTTGTGATAAAGATGGTGTTGGTTGTTAGGTCCAAAGCATCTGGAGGACATCTGGTTGGGATAAAGACAACTGATCCAAACAACTGAGCCTTGGAATAGCTACAGTTGGTATGATTTCAACTTATTGCATTCTTCTTTCACCTTTCTTTTTCATATTATAAAGATTCCGTTCATTGCTACTTAATTTTTCATTTCTTAGGGACTCGTTTTGTGCATCTGGACATTTCTGGAGAAAATCCATTTTGATGGGTAAATTATCTGCTTGATCATTTATCCTCCAGTAGTCCAAAAGTTTTTTAAGCGCAAGGTAAAAGTCACTGTTGACTCTCATATGACCTGTGCAAAATTTCCATGCAATTATATCATACAACTTTGGTTTTCCTCTTAGTTAGTTTTCTTCTAAGAAGATGGCTAATTTATCCTTGGCTTTGGCATCATTCAGAGTAGCAGGTCTCACTAGATATTGTAATTTGTACTGTAAATTCTATGCAATGAATTGAATATGTTAATTGAGAGTATTACAATTACTAAACTTTTACTAAATTCTGCTGCTCATTTGCCAGATACCTGTGATAAATTCTAAATCCTAAATTGTAGTTCTCTGAAGATCTATTTCTGATATTTTTTTTCCTGTATTAAATTTCTGTCATGGAGAATGACAAGCCTGTTGGAAATGGATGAGATTAAAACTTGACAATAATATTTACTAAAACTGACATGAGTCATAGTGTGATGTCAGAAATCAGTACATCTATCAAATTCACCAAGATGAGGCATAATATCAAAGAAGACAAATGAAAGCACAGTAGGTTTCATTTTCTAAACCCTCCCAAAAGCTCCTTCCATCTGTGTGCAAATATTGCTTTGCAGGAGAAGGAAATTTTGTGACAAGTATTTATGGGTAGCATTGATACTTCTGTGTGTGTGTGAGTTGCTAGAACTCACTTCTGGAATCTGAAGTTAGAGCAATAGAGATGAAACTTTAGGTCAGGGGTGTCCAAACTTTGCAACTTTAAGACTTGTGGACTTCAACTCCCAGAATTCCTTAGCTGAGGAATTGGAAAAGCTGGCTGAGGAAAAGCTGGCTGAGGAATTTTGGGAGTTGAAGTCCACAAGTCTTAAGGTTGCCAAGTTTGGACACCTCTGCCTTAGGTTAAAAACTCTTTTGTCCAATACTTTAAATGAGATGAGATACCAAGAGCTACATCAGATGGCAGGTTTTGTCACTAAATATTATACTACCGGTAGTCGTCAACATACAACAGTTTATTTACTGACCGTTCAAAGTTACAACAGGACTAAAATGTTATTTATGACAATTTTTCACAGTTATGACCTTTGCAGCATCCCCATGATGCTTTTGTGACATTCTGACAAGCAAAGTTAATGGGGAAACCAGATTCACCACCAAAATGAATCACCAAGATGAATCACCAAGATGAATCACCAATCAACTTCAGTGATTCACTTAACAACTGTGGCAAGAAATGTTGCAAAATGGGGCAAAACTCACTTAAAACGAATGCCGCACAACAACAGAATTTTGGGGCTTAATTGTGGCCATAATTCAAGGAATTGAAACTTACTTTTGTTTTTTTTAAACTTCCTTTTGTTTTATCAATATTTTGTCTTAGATTATAAGGGGGCGATCTTTCAAGAAGTCCGTGTTCAGCCTTGGACATACAGAGCTAATCCCCCACCCCAGCATAGCAATATTTTACAATAAATATTCAAACATAGCAAATAGGTTACATTTTTATTTTTATATTAAAAAAAAAACCCTGCCTGATTTTCGCTTATCGCTTCTGGCCCTATGAAGCCTTTCTCTTTCTGTAGGACAAATTACGCCGAGGCTCAAGTGAGGCAATCCCAGTAATTGATAAACCAGGATTTGAGATGTGGGCTTCCCTGCTGGGAGCTTTATTGTATTTGGGCCCCAGAGCAAGAAGTATTCAAAGAGCGGAAGGAGAAAGAAGAACAGAAATGAACGGGAGATCACAAATCATACTTTGGCTTCAAAGCGTCCATTTTAGATGCTGTGATACCGAATCAGGCTTAACAATGTTATTATTATTATTTTTTAGTTGGCTAAATAGAGCTGTTTGAAATTCTGAGGACGGAACTTAGTCTTTTTAGTCAAATCTATTTAGCTTGTGTTCAGCAATTCCCTTTCCACTCTCATTCATCTAATCCCCAGGTATACCAGCTTTAGAAAGTGTTATTAGGAATGCTCCAATCTAGTTAGCACTCCCTCCCTCAGTGCTGAAGTAGTAGCTCTACCCAGACATTTATAACTTCTGATACCGAATTCCACTGAGTCATCTTTCATAGCATTTTTTGCTTTCTTGTCTGTTTCCTTTGTACTGAATGCATAGGGAAATTAGGCATTTTTGAGCAAAAATCTGTGCTGATAATGCCAATCAAATGAATGTATTCAAGGGAACCCACGATGTTAACTTCCTTCAAGGAACGTTCTTTTAATATCGTGCTGTCAGGGAGCCTTAATGGCATCCCGGAACACAGCATGAAATGTGCTACAGCTAAGGTAGCAGTCTGTGCGTATATTTAATCAAATCCTAAATCAAGAGAAAAAGTTCAAAGTGGCATAATACAGAGTCAGCATTCGACATATTTAAAGCATTGATGTAATATAAACACTGTACAATGGAAATCTTCAAGTCATTTAAATCTGCTTATCAAAAGCCAGATCCATGTAAGTGCTCAGCTGTAACCGCAGAGAAACTTGGAATGTTTAGAGAATCAGCCTGGATGATAAAGCATGACAACTAGGCCAAATCAATCAATCAGTGGCTTGGCAGACAACGTATATCAACAGTGGGAATTGTGCCAAAGTTGTGCCTTAAGAGCACAAACTAGGGTGGGCTTGACCATGGATCGCTGTTACTAGTATTCATGAAAGTTCAAGCTTAGCTTCAAAGAGACGATTCAGCATCTAAAATATAGATATGCTATAGCAGCAATGTCTCAGAGCAATAATCAGTTGACGAAAACCATTCTTTTACCAGTTTCATTCTTTTAGTTCTGGTGCAGAAACTGACCAAGATTTTCTGAGCCACTGGAGAAAACCCAAAATGTATTTCTAGAGCAGTGATGGCTCCATTCAACTTATGAAATGAACAGAGATAACTATGGGGGATGACCACTCTTAAAAGAAATGAGGAATTGACTGCATCTTCTTCAAACTACAGGTACTCCACAACTTATGACCAGAATTTCTGTTGCTAAGCAAGGCATTTGTTAAGGGAGTCACGTTCAATTTTATGACCTTTTTTTTTTGCAATGGTGGTTAAGTGAATCGCCACATTTGTTAAGTGAATCGCGTGATTATCAATTGAATCCAGCTTCCTCCGTTGACTCTGCTTGTCGAAAGTTGGGAAAATGGCAGACAATGGTTGAAATGGCCCTGGGACATTGCAACCGTTGGAAATACAAGCCCGTTGCCAAGCAACTGACTTTGATCATTTATTTATTTATTTATTATTAAATTTATATACCGCCCCTCTCCTCGCGGACTCGGGGCGGTGCACAGCCATAATA
>JANHFP010008331.1:24870-35559 GCA_032468135.1 Calamaria suluensis | reverse complement strand
ACTGGAAGTTTTTAAGAAGATGTTGGATAACCATTTATCTAAAGAGGTGTAGGTTTTCCTGCCTGGGCAGGGGATTGAACTAGATGACCTCCAAGGTCCCTTCCAACTCTTATTCTTATTCTTCTTATTCTTATTCTAGGACTCAAACCGGCTACCACACGGGCTGTGGCAAAATTCTATGTTGCTGCAATGTGTACAAGAAAAAAATGGTTAACGTGCCAATTTTTGGAGATATCTAAAACAATTTTGGGGAAAATATATTTATGTACTTATTGGTTCTCCACTCACAAATTAGGGAGTGACCCTAATGGTTTGGGATAATGTATTTTCTTAATGGGGATGTTATTATCCACTATTGATGTCAGTATTATTTTTTTAATATATTGTATGTCTATTGCTGGTTGATGACCATTATAAAGTTATATTTTACATTCCTAAAATTAAAGAAAATACACATATATAACAGGAACTTGAGCTATAAAGATATACACAGGCATGCCATCACAAAAAAAACCTTTCATTTTAATGCATTCCAATTTTAATTTTTTAAAAACATTAAAATTAAAAATTATTTTTTTTAAAAAATAATATTAAATAAAATTAAATTTATTTCTTTAAATTTAATTTTTTAAAAATTAAATACAAATTCTAATTTTGAAATTTTGGGGGGTAAATATATATCATAGTGTGTTAATCTCTATGGTTCTTAACTAACAAGTAGTGATTTCTGATCATAACAAGTAATATTCAGGCTAAAACCAACCTTAAATGTTTCAGCCTCATCTTCTACCAAGCCAGCAATGGCTGAATTGGGTAGCACAGGACCAAAATAAAGATCGCCAGCACTGGGATGGTAAAAGAAGCTATTTTCCTCATCTATTAAGGATCCATCTTCAATAGGAAGTTTGACAGGCCTGAAACCATATGGAAAATAACTTAAAATAATGATTCTTTAAGTATGAATTTAAAACATGAACATTTGTTTTCAGTATAACCTAATTACCTTATTTATAAAGCCTATTTTATATCATTTGAAGTATGACAAAATGTTTACACTGTGTATAATAAAATGTGATGACCCCACTCAAAGTCATTAACCAAAAACAACCGGCAACAAACAAAAAGTAACAAACAGACTTTAATAAGTCAAACTGAAAATTCCTCCATTCCAGGGTGTAAAAGAATTAACAACACTGGGATGTCTGCCAAGCTGCATGCTGGTCCCAGCCCAAGGTTCATTAGAAAGATAAGCAAACTAATAGGCCTGAATAATCTGACCGCTAGCGTTCTGAAGAGGCAGACAATGATCCAGGCAATGAGTTCACGATTTGACTTCCACAAAGAGCACACAGGCCCCCAACTCGCTCTTATAAAGGTCTCATGGCTCCAAAGTAACCCTTTCGTTCCTGGGCCCTCTTTTCCCTGCGTCTCTCCCTGGTATCCATTGGGGGTGCCGGGCCTTCATCAGAGCTCTCTCCCTCTCTCTCAGTCTCTCTCCCCCCAGGCTCTGTCGTGGCCTCCTCTTCCTTACCACCCTCTGCCATCTGTTCCATCTCCTCCTCCGAATCGGATTCCGGCAGAGGCATGACAATAAAAGGTCTATATTTCATACTGTAGATTCCAGTATGAGACATGAACACTAGACAGTTGCTCTCCACAAACTACTGAGCCAAGTCAGAGAGCTTATTATATTTTTTAAGCATATCATTGTTGTTTCTAACATAAAAAATCATAGTCATACTTACTTTGAAATCAAAATGTGTTCTTTGTCATTCCTTTCAATACTCCAAAGGGTCACAGAGGTGGCATTAAATAAACATAACTGATGCCAATTCATAGGATTAAAACTCATTGCAGTTATTTCTATCTCAGGTTGTGACTTACTACATAATACAAGTTTGTTGTGCCAATCCCTAATTAAAAATGAAAGAAAATAATTTTTTATTTGTTGTATATGCAAAGTATTCTGTCAATATATATTTTATTTCCAAAATCCAGAAGCTATTCCAATGGTCGGAAAAAAATAAAAAACACCCAATATATAAATAAAAAAGAACAAAACTGTAATCAGACCTGCATCTTGCAATATAATATTAGACAGCAATTTAAAAAGAAAAAAAATGAAGCAAATGAAGCCTCAATATCTCTGCTGCACCTAATGAACGTTAGGTTCCTTTGAAAAATGTATCAGGCAAGTATAGTAATAAATAATCTCGGCCAATTTATCCAGACCTATGGCAGGAAAACCAATCAGTTGTAAGCAATCTTTTCTTAACTGCTGTTTTGTACAATGTGTCCAGATTAGTGCAACATGATACACTAAAATATTGACCATGATTTGGGGGAACACCACAACTCTGCTTAGTTTATTATTGTTTAGATTTAAATATTTTCCCTACACGTAGGCAACTATGACAAAAGTTTGCCAGGTCTAAGGTTGAAAACAATCATTTAGATAAAATATGCCAGAAAAAAAAATAAAGCTTTAAATGTAATATTTCTACTTTTCCTTGCCCTTTCTTTCATTTGGGAGTCAATAGCAGGAATTTACTATAGAGAAAAAGGTTATCTTGAGCCTGAATTCTGACTTTTTTTTTGGAACCAGAAACCATCTTTAGACTGTGATTTGTAATTTTTTTTGTAGATTTCAACCTAATCTAAACTTTTCTGCATTCCGTCTTGGTAAATTTCTGGTTAGTGTAATCACTTCACTTGCAAAAAAAGCCAAGCAGAATGATATGCATATAAGCACACTAATTCATAAATACAGCGGAAAGATAGAGAACTCTGATCCAGAATTTATGTGAACACAATTCTGACCTACTTGTCCCTATTAAAATATGGGATCAACACTTACCATATTGAAAGGCAAAACTCAGGCAGCGACGAATAACTGGCCAGATAGGGACCTGTGTGACTGAATGCAAGCAAGGAATAGTCTAGGCTGGCTTGCCCTAAAAGTTAAAAGTAGCACAGACTTTAAAGCTTATTAAAACAAGTTTAATGTTTTAATGTAGTTTTTAATATTTTAGATAGATTTAAAAATGTACCAGTCTATAATACATGCTATGTGTTACTCTATTCCTGATTGCCCATCCCATCACATTATGGTACAGTGTGAGATATATTTATCATCTCTGAATTAAACTCATTAAAACTGCTTTGGTGCCATGTAACATAGGTTTTTTAAGCCCTCAAAAATTTAAACAGCCACCTGATGATGCTCAAATCAGAATTTTAGGATGGTCTTGAAAGGCAACCATAGACTTTTCCCAACCTTATTTCCAAATCGTATACAAACAGTGCTTAAATTTAATCCTCGGTTTTCACCAGGTATTACTAGTTTTTCATTTCACTTTCCATTCTGCTCAATCTTTACAAAATTCATACATCACACATCATTCTTTGACATATTTTATGACTATCATAGAGTGCCACCCATCCTCAGGAGCCCAATACACATGCTTTATCCCCAATCACTTTATTATGTTTATGGTGTCCTTTGGCTTTCATGGTAAATTGCAGGAGTGGTTTAATTCTTCTTCTCCTTCTCCTGCACAGTATCGAATTTTTGTCTTTTGTCATTGAAAGGGATCATCTACCTTCAACATCTTTCTATATCAGTACTACTGCCTGATATAAATGTCTGCTTGCTCTAGCTGGGCAGGTGCAAATGACTTTTACACCTCGGATAATCCTACTGGATATATGCATTATTGGCCTACATTCATCCCTCCCAGGAACATTCTGCTATTATGATGAGGCAGCAGAGCATGACATGCATGGGGATAATAAAGGACATAGAAATATAAATGTTGGCTTTATATTTAACTGAATGCTGCCATATGTATATGGAATAACACTGTATATAAAAGTGTGTTCACACTCACCTTTTAATTTTGCTATTTTCTTTAGTGCTGGAAAATTGTAAACATGGATTCTAGGATTCAGCTGCCGATCAGAAAAAGCAACAATATTCTGACTTGCATTGACTGCAAAGGCTCCAATATTTCCGAAGTGACATCGCAAGAATGATCTTTCTCGTGTTTCCATGTTAATAAAGATAATGTAATTGCCGCAAGAATAGGCAACAGTCCTGTTGTTGATAAATCCAACTTTCCTATTGGTGAATCCTTGTACCCACCTTGGGAAAAATATATTTTAAGTGAAATAACTTTTAATTATAGATGACTAATCTCACATATTAAATAAAGTGCTTCCAGTGAGGGATGTGTGCCTTCAAGTCAGTTTTGACTTATCATGACAACATGGGAAAACCCTGTGGTTTTCCTGGCAACGTTTTTCAGAAGAGGTTTGCCACAGCCTTTTGCTGGCTGGGAGTTAAAGTCCACAAGTCTTAAAGTTGCCAAGGTTGGAGACCCATGATCTAGTGTAACCCTCTGCTTCAGCAGGACAAGTGAATTTATGTCTTTTGACACCTCCCCCCCATTTCACATACCCACCCAGTCACATAACCCACCAAGCCACGCCCACAGAACAGATAGCAACAGTTTTTAGACTTCCCCATTGTGAACTTTCCTAAAAACCCGGTGATCTTTATCTTAACAAAACCCAAACTTATTTGTTTGGGAATCAAAAAAAAAAAGCCTTCACAAAAGGAAATCAAGCACCCACCCACCCGCCGAATAAACTTTAGGGAAAGTAAGGGAATAAAATGAAAGGTTTTTTAGGAAAAGATATCTCAGAAAGAAACACTCCTTTCCCTTCGTACTTGGGTTCCAGCTCCGCTTTGTTCATCGGGGTCGCCGGGCGACGGCCGCCCCCTTTCACAGGGTCCATGGCGCCCCGCTGCCTTGAGATCTTCTTTTGCCGTTTACATTCGTATCCGAGCAACCGCGAGCTGCTTTTCTGCGATCGACTAAAGCTAATAAGCTCCTCCTCCTCTTGCCATTGCAGCCCACAGGTTCCAAGTGAGTTATAGAGCAGGGCTCTCCAACCTTGGCAACTTGAAGCCTGGCGGACTTCAACTGTTATAGAGGGAAACGAGAAGGGTCCTTTAAAAATACCTGTAAGGAATGCCTTCTACTTTAACTGCAACTATCCGGACCTGCCTTGACCTGCAATTTCTTCCCATTCCTTTAATGTGGTACGCGAAGTGTTAAAATAAGAAGTTTCGCTACCGGCTGCAGTAGCACAAGCGGGAGGAGCAAGAATGAAGGAAATGAAAGACGTTTGGTTTATTTTAATTTATTTTTTTCGCGCCAGTTTACCCTGTCGGACTCT
Organism: Calamaria suluensis; assembly: GCA_032468135.1. Taxonomy (NCBI): domain Eukaryota; kingdom Metazoa; phylum Chordata; class Lepidosauria; order Squamata; family Calamariidae; genus Calamaria; species Calamaria suluensis. The sequence goes on along the minus strand of JANHFP010008331.1, from coordinate 30,315 downwards.
CGAAAAATGGAGCGGCGTTATAAGCGGCAGCAATAATTAAATAAAATGAATACATGAAAACACTCTTTAAAAAGTCCTATTTTAAGAAGCTTTCCTGAGTAATTGGCCACTTCAACAGAACAACTTTGGATTTGAACGGTGGCTTATTGAATAAGGTGAAAATAATTAGGTTGAGGCATGATAAGCCATAAATCATGATTTATAAATTAATAGCTACATTCACACAGCATACTGTTCCAAAATTAGACAAACCATTTTATGGTGTTATTTGCATCTTTAAGATGCATTATTATGATTTTTAGATAAAGGTAATATTAGTATTTTAGGCATTCATAACCCCCCAATTTGAAGTTAGGAGACCATGTTTTCTTTTTGAGCAAAATCATTTTCTTCTTTTCATATGAGAGAAGCCTTTTCAGCAAACCCTGACAGCAAAAGGAAGCATATTCTAGAGCAGATGTCTGCAAACTCCGCTGCTTTAACACTTGTGGACTTCAACTCCCAGAATTCTCCAGCCAGCGTAGCATAGCTGGCTGGAAAATTCTGGGAGTTGAAGTCCACATGTTTTAAAGTGGCCAAGTTTGGGGACCTCTGTTCTAGAGTCTGAGTATTTCCTAAGTGTTAAAGAAGCAAAGATACAATTTATTTGTTAATTAATTTACATTTCATATTTATAAAATTGTCCATCACCCTCAGAGAGGGCTATCTTTTCTCGTGACTAATCAATGTCCTTTCTTGTTGCTTTTTGATGCATCACAAATATTAATTTATGTATAATTATGTACTTTATAAAAGGACTTAACATTCCCCCTCACTTAAGCTTTTTGCTTTCCCCTTGGTCCCCTTGCCTTCTCCTTATGGCATAAGGGAGCCACTTTGCAAGGTTAATGTTTTATCTCCCAAATTCAGGGAATGTTTCCATGCAAATATTTTTACATGTCCCCTGTGCATGACAAAATGACTTCATATTTTTTACATTTCCAACCTAAATTTGAAATATTTTTTATACATTTTTGATATTTTTTCTGGTATCATATACCAACAGTAATTTATTTTGTAAAAGTTGTAAGATATATCATAATGTAAATTTCAGTCCTTTCAATCACTTCTTTTCCCTTTGGTCCATCTGCATATTATAACCAGAATTTTGGTACTATTTAGAATAAATAGAATAAGAGTCGGAAGGGACCTTGGAAGTCATCCAGTTCTGCCCAGGCAGAAAAACCTACACCTCTTTAGACAAATGGTTGTCCAACATCTTTTTAAAAACTTCCAGTGTTGGAGCATTCACAACTTCTGGAGGAAAGGTGTTCCATTGATTAATTGTTCTATTAGGAAATTTCTCCTTAGTTCTAAGTTGCTTCTCTCCTTGATTAGTTTCCACCCATTGCTTCTTGTTCTGCCCTCTGGTGGTTTGGTGAACAGCCCAACTCCCTCTTCTTTGTGGACGAACACCATCAAAGAGCACCAAGGATCCCTCATTTCAATTCTGAACTACAAATATTCTTCCTTTATTGGTATATCAGCTGCTCAAAATGTGTGCAGCTGTGCAGTAAAAAAAACATCTTAACAGTATTTATTTTAGTATGAGATGTTGGAATATAAATGGGAGAACATCTAGTCTATCCTCTTGTCCAGTCCAAGAACCACTATTATTATCTCCAGGAGTTATTATTATATGTAGTAAGTTTTTTTCTTCTCCAAAACAGGCCCTTGCAGTGAAAATATTCACATAATTAGCCTTATATAGAAATGATTCCAAATATAGCAATGTCCATAGTTAAATGGAATCATAGTCCTCATTTTCTCTTTTAATAACATCAAATAAAGGGAATCCAGTCCAGAAGAAAAAAACCGATTGCGCAACAACTGTTTAAAGCCAGGAAACATTTTTAATCAAGTTTGTATTTCAAGAAACAGTTCTGAAAGCCAAGTTCTGTCTACATATAAGAATAGCATCAAGATAAATTCATGTTTTGGCTTTATATTCTTGTATATGCGAAATGATAGCAACTAATGCATATGGGCCACAAAGAGACAAAATGAGATTTATATATTCAATTTGCTTTTTGGGGAGGATGAAGCCTTCTCAGATCTGATGCCTTCCTGATGTGTTGTATGTCTGCACATCTATTGCTAGAAATGTTGGGTGGAAATGTTCCTTGTAAGCTAACAGCAGTTCTTACTGGCTTCATATCTGCTTTATTCTTGGTTTGGAAGATGCTACATTATTCATGTCAGCATACACCACATATAACCAGGACTTCTGATATTTAGAGTGTGCTCATGCCATCCTTTTATATGATCGAACATAATAAGTGGTTTTACTTATGAAGGGAAAATGTTCCCTCCATTTTAAGCTATTAGTTACATTGTAGAAAAAGAAATGAAGTGAGTTCTTTCTTTTTTCTTTTGCTTTGTAAAAGAAAGGGAATTATTAGCATTGGCTTTTATATTTCCTATTATGTAAATCACACTACATCAGTTTCAAATGCTAAGGGTTTGTTCTCTTCATTTTAAAAAGATGTATGCCACAATGAAAGCAAATCACTCTCCTAGTGTGTGTTTAATCAGCACTGCCAAACAGGATCACATTATATGGAACTTGGAAAAAGAACTTTAGGGATTCCTTAATTCTATTTGTATGATTATTTCATTTTAGTCATGGAAATACATTTATATAATATAGCTACATATAAAAATAAAATTTGCATACACTGTAACCATAAACACTAGATTATGAGCAGGTTTCTGAACGTTTAAGATTTATGAACATCCTTGGATGCTTTCATTCATTTGCTAAGCTATGGAATGGTGTTGAGATATGTAAGTGGGACCTGCCAAATATGTGGCAGTTTGTGAGTGCTTCTATTCAACATTCCTACTTGTACTTTTTCTTTTTATTCCCCTAGTTTTGTAGCTTACTTTCTAAGCAGAAACTTTATAATTCTCACAGGTTTGTTTCAGGTTATGTCTTTTCGGAGGGTTTTTTTTGGGGGGGGGATGTTGAGCATGTCTCATACTGGTTGGTATCTTTCTCTTCTACATAGAAGTAGGCACTCCACTCTAAGCACTAGAAAGTCTGGAGAGATTGGAAAAGCTGAGTGGTAATACTCAGTTACAAGCATTTGCAGCCTCTTCATTTGAAATTGATAATCTGTTTGGCAAAGAGGAAAATGTTGCATAATGTAGAGAGAATGCAAGATTTTTCCTTTTGAGATTCAGTTTTATAATATTAGGACACATATATTTTATGACTAGGATGATTAAGCATTGAATATGGACTTTCTGAACAAGGGTCTATTTCTTATAATGGCCCAAGATGAGCCTCCTGCTATTCACATGTCACAGCCATAGATGGCTTACCACTTCAATAATTACTGAATTATCCATCTGCCAGTGTTGTTTTATTCACTGGCAATAAAGCAGCATTTTTCATCAGTAAATGCTGCTGCAGATTGGAAGAGTGCTATTGACTTGTGTTCCAATGAATGGCCTAGTTTCTTACTGGAAAGCACACATAGCTCACCTGTCTCTCAACTACTGTGAGCCCACAGTGGCGGCAGAGGACTCAACTATGAGTCACTATGGTATAGTGGTTAAGGTATTGCAATAGGTGCTAATGCCTAATTCCAGTTCATCCTCATCCATTGGATAACTTTGGGCCAGTCTGTATTTAGCAGCTCAATCTTTCTCACATGATTGTTATGGATGAAAAAACAATGGAAAACTGTGCTCTATATCAGGAGTCTCCAACCTTGGCAACTTTAAGACTTCCAGAGTTCCTCAGCCAGCAAACTGAAAGAGTTGAAGTCCACAAGCCTTAAAGTTGCCAAGGTTGGAGACCCTTGCTCTATATGATACCTTCTTCAGCCCCTGAATGAAAAACAGGCAATAAATCTAGTAAATCAATAGCCATTATATCAGGGTAAAGAGTTTGGAAGGGAAGCAAGAAATTTTCTACAAAAAGTATCCATTTATTTTCATCTATTTTATTTTTTATGAGTGTCTTTTGGCACAAAACTGAAAGAGGGAGCTGAGGCATTCTGCAAATGCCTATCTATCAAGCATTGATAGGCTGATCATTGACTGTGCTCAGATATTGATGAGTGGGAATAATTAATTTGCCAGTTTTTGCAAACTCTAACAGCTCACAACATGGTAACATTCCTATGTTCACAGAGCATTGATGTCTGTCAAAACAATCAAAGCAATCCTGGTATTTTCAAAAGGCAAAAGAGTTGTGCGCTGGATAGTCTGATTATTTGAAAGTTGCCTCCTTTCCAAAATACTACCGCTGTGGTGCAAAGTAATAATAGCTTGAAAATATAATTGTAATGCATTGTTTAGGAATTACTGCATCTTCTAACAAAGTGCATAAATGCATAATTTAAAAAGTCAAAGTGAAGGACATAATGTTATATGACTGCAAGGGGCTCTAAAAGGAAGGCACTAAGAAAAAGGCATTGTTATGGTCCGCCAGCAGCCTGCGGAGCTGACAGCGGATTCGGACAGTGAGGACACTGGGGAGAAACATGGGACAGCCCTGGAGTCTGCGGAATGCCAGGATGAGGGCTCTGCATTGTTGTTCCTGAAATTTGTGGGTTTTTTGCCAAGAAAAGCAATACAAATACAAAGGTTTCTGATAAGCCCAAAGGACTGTTTCGGAAGAACTTGTTTGGAATTAATTTGGACTAAGCTGAAATTGAGGTAATTCTCAAGATGTTCTAATAAAATATGTCTGGTAATACCTACTTGGGCACAACAGGCATATGGAAATAGAGGAAAATGAACCTTCTGCATAGAAACGTTTCCTTTTCTAAAATGAAGAGAAGCCAAGCTCTTATGAATTGAACCTATAATATATATATAACAGCAGTAAGATTTCAGATCCTCATTATTGCTTTGCTCCTTGTCTGGTTCTAAAATAGGATCCAATTTGTAGCTTGTTAGTGTTTAAGATGCTATAAGGTAAGAAAGTGAAAAAAAGCCCCAGAAATTCATTCTTGCTAACCCTACTTAGAACCAGAAAAAGTGAACAATTAAACTGTGGAATTTATTCACTGCCCTTTGAAAGTTTTGATCTAGATTATTTTTCTGGAGTCATCATTTTCATGATTAGAATGTGCACAATTTTAATTTGAGCACCTGGGATATAATTCTTGAACAAATGCCAGTCTGCTTCTTTGAGCAATGTTGGGCAGCTGTGTTTAGGACTCACTCAGAACAAAATAAAACAAGATCAGGAACAATTATACAAATATCAATATATAGTCTTCACCTGGTTGAAAAATCCTCATAATTCTTTTGCTGCAGGTTGCACCATAGAATTCTACAAGGCCTCACCTTTCTCTCTTGGATTTTACATAAACTTTACCTAAAACAACAAACATCAATTTTGTCAATGTATTAACTGGAATATTTATTCTTACCACCACCATTTCT
>JANHFP010008331.1:0-15430 GCA_032468135.1 Calamaria suluensis | reverse complement strand
AAAGGGGTGTTCAGGTAAGACAACACCCATTCCCTCTCACGTTTATGGATGCTTCAATTTTTAAGCATTTTTTTCCTGTAAATAATTTTCTTTAAAATCTGATTTTACAATATTTATATGTGTTTTAGTTTTAACTCTAAATAGCTTAAACCTAATAATAGACTTTGCGTTTTGGGAAAGGAGATGTGTTGGCACTAACACTTCTTTGTCTATGGTGCATTTTAAAAAAATTGGATTTAATGTTACCTGTACCAACCAGTGTTAACACAATTGGGCAGCATAGATATAATTTGAATAAATACATTAATTTACAGATGATCAGAATAAGAATTGCAGTAAACCCTCTTTATAATTTTTCTCAAATTTCCGTATTTAGTTTCTGTAAATATATTGTTAGGCCTTGCATTTTATTAAGAAATATCCCATCTTCCTATATTTTAGATGCTCGCAAACCACAAAACGAAGTTCTTTGGTGGAAACTCAGTATCCATGATTGATTATCTAATCTGGCCATGGTTTGAACGGATTGAAGCCTTCCAGTTAATTGAGTAAGTGCTTTGACTCATTTATAATTCTTGCTCTTAAATCTTGTTACATGGTTACTTTTGCTATACTCACTCCATGTGTTTTATTTCTAATTTACATGGAAGTGATGTCATTAGGAGGCAAAAGAGAATAGGATAGGGGTGTCAAACTCATGTCGTCATGGTGGCATCACAAGATATATCGGGACCCTCCCTTGTTAAACCAGCCAAGTCGTGGCCAGCATTGTGACACATCCAGCCCATTGGCTTGGAGTTTGACAGCCCTGGATTAGGAGAATCATCTTTTTTCTGTTTTGAAATTGTCCATTAATCTTCTAACTTTACTGCCTAAGGCAAGTAGATGAAATACATTTTTCCAAACCAGAATTTAGTAGCAATTCAGTTCTGTTCAATTTAAATCATTTTTTTTTTCTCGTGACAGATGCCCAGGTCCATACTTTGAACTGGGTGTGATGTAATTATATCAGTTGAGATTCTGCTCTTCTGAGTTAGCAGTATGTCCCAAGCTCCTTTAATTCAAAGGTGGAAGTAGAAAGGTTTGGGTAGATTATGTAACCACTGTATTTATTTCCTAGCATGTGGTAACTGTCAGCCATACTTTTTTAGGTAGTGTTTTGAAAGTTTGGAAAGCCAATTATATATGCTGGAAAACCCCTATCATTTGAACTGATATAACTTGAAGTAATGAAATTATGCAGTTGAGTTAAACTACAGCTATGGTGTTTGAAGATGTCCAAAGGTAATGGCCTCAAAGTTTTACTGTTATCTCATTTTTTTTCCAGATGTTTGGACCAGACTCCAGGGTTAAAATGCTGGATTGATCTGATGAAGCTAGATCCAGCTGTTCAGGCCACAATAACTGACCCTAAAATCTTCAAGGGCTTCCTTGAACTGTATTTCAAAAGTAGTCTTGAGGCTTGTGATTATGGGCTCTGAAAACTGGGAACCTTTTTCAGTGGATGGCAAGGAATATTGACAGCTATTGCTCCAGCATGCCATCTGATGTCTGAAATGCTTTGCTCAGCTTTGATATATTTTGTGGTATGTTATTCAATCAGTATATCATTGCACTGAAATGGTAATTATCTGCAATAAATTTTCCCATTCAAAAGGAAAATGGCCAACATTGATCAGGAAGAAAAGCATTTTTTACCCTTATCTTCCTACCAATATAAATGACGATGTTGACTTATTTGCCTTATTTATCTGCTTAGGGGAGGTATCAATTTGATTTTGTCTCTGTTTGGAAATTGATTATTGCCTTTCATGAATAAAAACTCTTCACATGCAGAGGATTCCTTTTATTTGCAGTGGCTAGTAAAATATATATAGCAGGGTATGCAATGGTGTGAATTAATCTTAGAAATTAATAGGATGTGCTGTTGGTTGAACTAAATGCCTGGGAGCAAATCCAGATTTTTTCCTGGAAGGATGTTGTACGAGAAGGAGGCAGCAGAATTACAAGAACATTGGAAGTAGATTTATATACGATCACTGATATATTTGTATCATCAGCAAGTCAAAAGATTGAACCATGGAGGCTTTGCATGCAAAAACTGTGCTTTATTATGAAGCTATAGCCTTCCACTTTGTATTCCATTATTTAGGCAATTGGATAGGATATTTGAGCAAACTGGCATGCATAGAAAACTGTTGTCCCTAGAGCAAAGTAACTGGGAAGTTACTTTGATTCTTCTGTATTGTTTTTCGGTTTGGCAGAGAGATGAACCATGGCTATTTTTGAGGGCATCTAAAAATATCATTCTCACAATGTCCCCCAGATGTTTTCAGTTTTAGGTTTTTCATGAAGAGCTAGCATATCCAAATATAATATTGTTAAAACAGATTACAGGTATGCCTCACTTAACAAGCATTTCTTTAACAACTGTTTGAAGTTACAACACACTGAAAAAAGTGACTTATGATCAGTCTTTGTCCTTAGAATTATCACAGCTTCGCCACAATCATGTGATCCTAATTTGAGTTCTTGGCAACTGTTGTGTATTTATGATGGGAACAACATCCTCAGTTTCCATTCATGAGCTTCCCAGACACTTTCAGCAAGCAACATCACTATACTGGTATAGCATATGCAGATCAAATCAGATTGGGGAAGGCAACTATATAGAAAGCATTTAGTTTTGTTGGCTGACACTTAAATTGAGATCAATATGATAAATGCACACTTCTGACTTTGTTTTATTTATATTTAGCCTCAGGACACAACCTCCATCTCAGGTTTGAACTTACCTTTGTCAGCCTCAAACCTAAATTTATAGTTCCATATTTAAATCTTTTAAATCAAAATAAAATTGAAATATTAGATAGTGTCTCTTTAGTTCAGGTGTTAAGGTTTGTCTAATCACATTTGGCCAAATATTCAATTCAATTAAAATTGAAATATTCTCTTCTAACCTATGCTTCCATCTGATTCAGGAAACTTTGCATTTGGTTCAGGAAATTTTGCATACTTGTTTCTTTACTTGGTGCTGGTTTGTAGCAGCATGAGTATTCTCCAAGGTAATAATGTTTGAAAAGCAGGTTAACCGAGGTAAGTACAGTTGCATCAAACAAGAAGCCCCAAATAAATGAGATGTATATCTGCATGGTACAAGGCTAAACATATTTTCCTGGAAATTTATGCAAACTTAACTAATGCACAATGACAGGCTCAAAATAACAAAACCATCACAAAAGCATGAAAAGGTCAGACAAAGAAACTTTCATTTGTTATTTAGAAAATGGCAAAAATAGCAGCAGTTAAATATTTCCTGTACCCAGCTAAAAGTAACTACTTCTTGTTTCCGGAATTACTTTCTTACATAACTTGTCTTAGTCTGAAATATCTTAGATCTCTTTGCACAAACTGCATGTTTGTGATTTTTAATTATGTTCAAGCTGGAGAATATGAAGACCATGGCAAAATCTTTATCCTTCAGTCATGTAAATATTGCATAATTAGGTAAGTTTCAGATCAATATCTCACTGAAGTAGCCACTTGTATTTCAGCTTGGCTTTGGGACATTTAGTTGAATCCATATTTGCTCCACTTTCACATCAATGCCTATGGCCACAGAACCCCCAAAAGTTAGGGCTGCCTGAATGCTTAACAGTTGGGAACGTTTAAACACTTCACTATTTTTTCTTGAGGTATATTTTGTACAGCTGTAAATGAAGAATTCAACTAGTTCATTGATTCACAAAGCATCTAATGTTTAAAGCATTTAACATTTACCTAGATTTTTTTTCTACATATATATAGACAATGACTTTTGTGCAATGATTGGGGAAAAGGTTCCCTTTTGACACATGCAGATTGTGGTTATATAAGCAATAATGTACAACAGTGTGGACTACTTCTGCAGTAGTAGCTAAATTTGCAGTGATTTATGAGTACTGGAATCTTACTGGGGGAGGTTGTAGCAGAATTTTTTCTTGATATTGGTATGATGTCTTCCACAATTCCATGTAATTTCAATTTCTTAATGTTTTTCACAGCTGCATGGAAAAGTCAATATAGACTATTCCCGCTTTGTAAGTGAAGTATCCCCATTTTCAAATATAGCTGCCCATGTTTTTTTTCAAAGTAGAAAGATCAATACAACCTGAGAAGCTATTTTATTTTTCATTTGTGAAATTGTCTTGAATGGGTAATTTAGGTCTAATGAATCAATCACATTCTGAAGGATTAATGACTTTACTGCCAAGACAAAAAAAACCCCAGCCAGCTAAACATCTGCACTTATATTATTTTATCTTAAACTTATAAAGAATCCCATGTAAATTGCAAGTTATGAATTCTAATTTCCTAAATGAGAATGTTTTATCTTGTAACTATGTAGATGGTATTAACTCCTGTTTGCTTAGGGATTCTGTAAGGGTTATGATTTGTTGAAACAGTACTTGGCATGCAAATGTACTGGTATATCAGAGCTTGTCACAAAGTCACCTTTATTGGTTCAGCGCCAGGAAATGGAGCCAAGTTTGGTGGTCCTTTTTTACACTCAAAATTCTTTAATTCTTAAATGCATTTCTTTGAATCAGTCTTTGGATGGTAGTGAAAAAAAGTTGTAGATCCTACAAGTCTCAGGTCTACCCATCTCAATAGAGATAAATCTGAGTTGAATGAATGGCATTTTATATAGATTTAAATCAATGTTTAATCTCTTTAAAATTAAAACTAGCCGTGTTTGCATTGCTATGGAAGGAACTATGAAGTAATAAGAACTAAGTTGGTAATAGATACACATTTAAATGGAGTCTGATGGCATAAAGTCAATTCACTGTACCCACATCAAGTGGAAAACGCTTTGGGAATACCTTGTGTGACTGTTCAGACATGTTTTATGAGCTTTTGTTTCAAACAATGTGGGAAGTTTGCCAGGGGGAAGGAAAGGTGTGTTGCTGGGAACACTGCAAAAAATAACCCCAAAACTTTTTGTTAGTTGTACTTTTTATTATATGGCCTGTTGATGGTTAAAACAGATAGCAACCTAAGAAAGCAAAGCTACCTTGAACAGACCATTGCTCAGTGCTGCTGTGGCACAGACAAGGAGAAGGAGGCCTTTAAGACTACAGGCAGCCATCGTCCTATAGATCACTGGTTACCAACCAGTGATCCATGAACCACTGGTAGTCTGTGAGAAAACTTTGGTGGTCCGCAGAAAAATTATTTGCATTTTTTATATTGCACTAAATACTATTTAGCTTTTTTTAAAAAAATCATATCAGTGGTCCATGGGATTTAAAATTATGAATTTAGTGTTCCCTGAGGTCCAAAAGGTTGGTGACCCCCTGCTCTAGATCATGCACAGCTGGAATTACACTGGATGTGACTCCAGAACCTCTGCACAAGGTTGCCCCATCCTCCCTCCAAAAAAGATCTAATACCTGTTGAGTTTAGGATAGCACAGGATCCATGATTGTTAATTGTACTAAAGATGTAATTTTTAAATAAATTTAGAATATATACAGAAAAAGAAAGAATGTGAGGAAAATATAAAATGGAGACTCTATAAATATTTTTGTGTAATACTTTTGTGTAATTTTTTGTTGAAATGTTTACAAAACATTTTATTTATTAAACATGTATAGCACCTGACTCTCGATAACTGTGGGTGGCTAGCAAGTAAAAACAAACCATTTTTTTTTAAAGACAAGCAAACAGATAAATATAGCAAAAATACAGAATTAAGCTGGAACAGAAAAGAATCCAAGAGGGCTTCTCTCACATTCTCTAAAGACCTGGGACTGGGAGTACAGCCCAGATTTGAAGTCCCTTCAAAACACCAGTAAGATGGAGTTATCTGGATCTTAGGGAGAACCTTATTCTAGAGGGCAGGTGTAGCTACACAGAAGGGGCACTGTTGGGTTTCCAATAAATGGCATTAAGTGAAGGAACGCAGGGCATGCCAATCCTGTCAGATATCATGACAGAGAAATGGTCCCTCAAGTAGCCATGCCATTTACAGATTTATAACTAATGAGTACCTTTAACTGCACCCAAAAACTGACAACCAATGCAGCCCATGAAGCAAAGATGTTACATTGACATACTGAGGCATCATCGTCTACACTGTTGCATTCTGGATCAGTTGAAGCTTCTGGGCATTGTTGATTATAGTTATCAATGACTAGAGAGTTTATAATCCATAAAATCGGGTGAAATGCTACCAGTTCAGACCAGTTCGGTAGAACCGGTAGCAGAGATTGGGGCTGGTTCGCAGAACCGGTAGGGATCACTGGCTGGCCATGCCCCCAAACCGATCCGCAGCCCTGCCATGCTTGCCTGCCTTCTGCACTGCTTTCCCGGTATCCCCGTGGCCAGCTTGTGATGGCAGGCAAGCAGAAGACAATGCAGAAGACAGGCAAGCATGGCACGACTGTGGGAAAGGGAGATAGCAAACTAATTCCTTCCTTGCAGCTCTGCCATGCTTGCCTGCCTTCTGTGCTGCCTTTTTCTGCAGCATTCCCCTCCCCTCTTTGGATCGCCATGCAGGGGAGCTCTGCCTTGACAGAAACCAGGCGGGCGATTTGTATGGAGGATTGGGGGGGGGGAGGGTGATGTATAGCCCTCCAGGCTGGAGTGGGGCAAGAGAATGCTCCAAAATTAGCTTGGGCAGTGACGTGAGTGACATGCATGATGTCAATTTTGCCTCGCCCACCAAGCCATGCCCACAGAACCGGTGGCAACAATTTTTAGATTTCACCCCTGCATAAAATGTATGTGTAGGGCCAGTTGGGTATAGTGGTTAGTGTTAAGCTATACTGTATTCTAGTCCTGCTTTAGGTGGATCCTTCTCTCGGCCACTTCTCAAAACAGTTGCCATGAAAACTGCAGGGAGCAGTTGCCAGCAGGAATAATTTCAAGGCCCAACTTTTAAGTATGTTTGTGTGTGTGTGCGTGACATACTCTTACTTTCAAATTTCTATAATCTATAATGTGAGTATCTTAACTTGCTATTATGGGTATTTGCAACTTAGTCATATATTTATAATTTGTATTCTGTTTGGGAAAAGCTGCACAAAGATTTCCACTCCCTCTACACAGCATGACAGAAATTAGAGGGAATGTTTGTTTTACTTCTTAGCTACTGTTTGTTTTTGTCTTATTGTATTTGTATAGAGTAGTGATGGCAAACATTTTTCCAATCTTGTGTGAAAAGCAGGGAGGAGCGCTGGGGGGGGGGGCGCCTGTGTGCCAACACCCATGCTATTCACACACACCCTGTGCATGCGCAGACACCCCCTGCATGTGCCCCCCACATTTGACACCTGATGTTAGGACGGGCCAGGTAGGACCGTTTTCAGCCTCCACTGCTTTTCCAGGATCAGAGGCGGCTAAAAACGGGCCTTTCCACCCCCCCAAGGCCCAAAATGGCCCGTTTCCGAACTCCCAGAAGGCCAATTTTTCAGCCTCCACTGCCTCTAGGGCCTCTCTAGCAGTCAGAGAAGGCTGAAAATGGGCCTTTCCATCCCTCTGGAGGCCAAAACCAGCCTGTTTTTGATCCGGAAGTGGAACCGAAAGTTGTTAAATGGGCCATTTTTTAGTTGTGCAGGCATGCCGACCATTATGGCTGTGTGTGTGCCACCTGTGGCATGTGGGCCATAGGTTTGCCATCACTGGTATATAGACCATGCTTATGGCTTCAAATGACATGAAAAAGGAATACTCATTATCTTTAAAGAGAGTCTGTGTATACACACTTCTTGAACCACTTCTGTTTTTTCTATGAATTAAGTTCTGCTTTCTTATAGTGTAACTTTTGAAATAGAAAATTAAAATTAAAGGAAGTTTTTAAAAATGTATTTCTTACTAAAACTTTAATAAAGCTTTTCACAGATGTTCAATGATACCCTGAAGGAACTTGTGGATTTTTACAACCTATTTTGTTTCTCCTAAGAGACTTGTTACAAGGCTGTGACAAAACTAGAAATAGTGCTGACAGGGAAAGATGACAGGTATTTTCCACTTCTACCATGTAATTACTTAAAATAACTGGAGTCACTGAGAGCTGTTTAATAGACCTATTAGCTGTAGCCTATATTTTACAAGGAATCAGTTATACAGCATATTTTTGACATGACTAGAAGAAACATTTTTAAGTGCAGAAATTGCCTGCGAAAAGAATGCTATCAGAAAATGGACATTCTGACACCATTGATGGCACAAAGGATTTTTCAGTCTTTTTAGCAAACCCGAGTTTTCCAGAGGCGTCATTTTTAAAAATGTAGACACAAAGTTTTCAACCCTTTTTCTTGGGATTTGCATTATAGAATTACCTTTTTCAAAATGTATGTTCTCTGTCCAAACCTCCTTTTATCAATAGTTAAAGTAAGACACTTGCCCGACTGCTTTGCTCAACAATCACAATTCTGACACTCCCAGTTTTTTTCATTGAGCAACCTCTTAGATCACTAAGAGGACAGGATAAAATTGCTGCTTGTCAGGAGGATTTCAGCTGCATGCTGAAATTTCAGTTCTCCATGCATGGAGGAAAAATCTTTCAGTGGGCTGCAGAAACCATGCTGAAATCTTCAGGTTTTGAGCTCTATTTCTATAACATTCAGAAGAATTTGGGCTCTTCTTTATCCCCTTACTTGCAAATTTCCTTGCCAGCTTCCCCACTGACTTTCTGGGAAAGCTAGCAAAGGTTGCAAATAGCAATCTTGCAGTGATTTGGCAACCAGATGTAAATGGGAGCCACCTGCCAAGTGCCTACAATGCTGCTAGGTTATGGGGTGGGGCCGTGATGGCAAACCTATGGCACAGGTGCCACAGGTGACATGCGGAGCCATATCGGTGGGCACACAAGCATTGCCCTAGTTCAGCTCTGATACGCATGTGGGTGCTGGCCAGCTGATTTTTGGACCTTCCAGGCCCACCAGAAGTCAGGAAAGAGGCTGTTTTCAGCCTCTGGAGAGCCTGGGTGTTTGGAGAAGTCGCTTTTTTCACCCTCCCCAGGCTCCAGAGCCTTTCTAGGGAGGGTGGGGTGAATTAAATTATAGGTGTGGGCATGCGGACGTGCAACCCCCCTGGCACCCCCCACATTTGGCATGCGATGGCAAAAAGATTGGCCATCACTGGGGTGGGGTATGGGGGAACTCAACCATTTATGTTGGCTGAAAATGGTTATAAGCCATAAAGCATTCTTTCCAAGGCCACCATAACTTTGAATGGTAGTTAAAAGACCAGTCATAAGTCAAGGACTGTGTGTACTGTATATTTATTTGATGAGATTACCATAATGTTTTTTCTGTTGGAGATTGGACTTGTTTAACTTTCACTCTCAATCTAAACAAAAGCCTCAACAAACAGCCTTGCCCATTTTACACTGAACGAGCAGCAATTTATATGGGGATGGATGGATCATGTATATGATGGGTGAACAGATCTGATATGCATTAGGAAGCTGTTTCCAGTAGAATCTACCAATCAGAACTGAATTTATATTTTTATCGCTAGATCTTTTGGGAAGATTCCATAGAAGTTATCAATATAACTTGTGACAGAAATTTTCAAAGTTTAAATGAGTCATATGAAATGTTTTTCAAAATTTGTTCATAGTATAGGACAGACTGCATAATTTTCTATTCCTTTATAAAGTTCTCCATTTGCCTTTTTCTCCCTAAGCCACTAGGAACCTTTTCTTACAGGCTCCGGTAATGTCATGAGTTGGTGACCCTTTTTGGAATCTTCATACCTTTGTAAAAATTCATGGTCACAAATGTCTACTGTACTGTAAAAATTAAATTAACACTTTGACCAGTGACAGATGTTTGTTATTCCTGAAAACCCATGACAGCATTTTAATAAAATTTTATGTCATTGGCATAATGACATCATACAAATAACGTACTGTTATTCGTTTAATGAAGTCATGCAAATAGCAAGAGTTTTGACCAGTCAAGTTCTGTTCAAGCAAAGATTCATTGTACTCCAAGAGTGCATGAAAAGTTTATATAGCAGCATTCTTTAGCCTTATTTAAATACTGTAACCAGGGATGCGGTGGCTCAGAGGGTAAGGCAGCTGAGCTTGTCAATCGGAAGGTCGGCAGTTCAGTGGTTCGAATCCCTAGTGCCGCATAATGGGGTGAGCTACTGCTACTTTGTCCCAGCTTCTGTCAATCTAGCAGTTTCAAAAGCATGTAAAAATGCAAGTAGAAAAAATAGGGATTGCCTTTGGTGGGAAGGTAACAGTGTTCCGGGACCCTTTGGTGTTGAGTCATGCCGACCACATGACCACGGAGACATCTTCGGACAGCACTGGCTCTTCGGCTTTGAAATGGAGATGAGCACCGCCCCCTAGATCCGGAAATGACTAGCACATATGTGCGAGGGAAACCTTTAAATACTGTTAGATCAGGAATAATTTGACTATTTCTGTTAGTAAAGAGAAGCACTGAATGAAAGATGGACTTTATAAATATCTGATAATAAATTATGCAAATGCAGAATTGTCCTATCCGTGTAGCTGCTGTAGAATTAGGTCTGAAGGAGAATTTAAGCTATTGAGTCTGATCTGCTACTCAGTGCAGGAATGATTCACGTCACTGCAAAACTACATTCAGAATTATGTTTCAGTATAGCTAAAAACCACTGGTTTTAAAAACCACTGGCTTAAGATTTGTGTTGTATCAGAATGTAATCAACAGTTTCTGTGTTTTCTATAGCTTCTGGAAATCACTGATGGCCACAAAAAGTATTAATAAATGCATATGAGGGAGGGGGTGGGTGCTCTAGTGGTGAAGGTGCTGGCTTAGAAACCAGATGGTGAATTTTAGGCCTCCTTCAGGCATGAAAGGTGGCGGGGCGACTTTGGCCCAGTCGATGTCTCTCAGCATAATCCACCTAATGGGGGTTGTTGTTGAGGGGAAAATAGGCAGGAAGATAAATAATGTCCACCACTTTTAGTTTCTCTCTCTCTCTCTCTTCCCCCCATCCCTCTCTCTCTCACACACAATAGCTTGTATTCAGTTGAGTGATCTCATTTATAGTATTTCTAATTCAATCCTATGTAGATTTGGTTTTTAAGCAGTCTTCACTTCAGATTATTGAAGTTTGCTGCACAAAAATAACAATTTGGTCATTATTATAGATTTTTTCCCCTCTGAAAATTAGTAATTGCCACTGGAACAGAGTGACACAGCAAGCCTCTTATCTAAGAAATAGAAGGGAATGCAGTCCAGAGAGCAGAAAGTCAAAAACAAAGTCCCATCTTCCAAGTGAATGAGCTCTTTTAAAAGCGTTTGGCTGATGATAATCCTGGCAAAGTTCAAAAATAAGATGTTTTTGCTCCTCCTTCAGTTACAAGATCAGCAAACTATTGCTGGAATTTCTGGTTTTGACAAAACAAATGCCTAGTTTGTACACTGCACTGTACAAACTAGGCAAATGCATGGCCCTAAATGATGTTGGTCAGTTTTTAAATGAAACTACATCTGGGAATTGTCTGCTTTTGTTCTTTCAAACTGTATTTTTGAGGAAAATTAAAGCAATCAGAGTAAACATTTGAGAGAGTATTTGGATGAAGCACCAGTCATGAAAGTAACATTTAATTCACTGTAGAAAGGTTACTCAGGAGCCTGGTTTTATGTTATTACATAAGATTTGGGAATCATCCTTGCTGATTTAAAGGAGTGAATTCATTTCAGTGAAGATGGGCAAAGTTGGATCTGCTGAAGAGTCTGACTCCAAATATGTCAAGCCTATTTAAGTTGAGATCCCTTAGAAGTAAGCTGTTCCAAATTTAGTAGAATCGGCTTCTAAAGGCATATTTTGCAATTGTACTGTCAAATGCATAATACTGAACCATGTTTTGCTACATATATCTAAACTAATATATGTTTAAAATCCTGGCAGTAGAGTTTTATGCCAATGGGAAAGGAACAAGACTGAAGATCTATTACTTAATTGTACATCATCCTTCTCTCATTAAATATATAGATCTTGTAAATAAGGCACTCTCTTTCAGTCTGGCTATGGTACTTTGCCACAGCAGCAATAATAAAACACTTAACAAGGATTCCATTATAATTCTAAAACTCTAATATAATAAATTAAAAATGTTTTTCCTTGCTTAAATTCATTACAATAAAGGAATACAGTGGTAAAAATGCTGAAGGTTGCATAAATATCAGCCAAGATCACGGGAAAGAAAATGAGAATGGTATTCGTTATAAAGATATCTTCAAATTCTACAACATTGTCTACATCTTCTCCCATGGGGAGATTTGCATATATGGTAGCTGTCAAAGTAGGAACTGTCAGAGAAGTTCTTTATTTAGTGGAGTTGCCCGTCCATTTGGAACATGCATGGAATATTCATTAATTAAAGCTGATGTATTTTTAAGCATCTCATGGAACATGTCTATGGCTTTTCTGTAAGTGCTTCTTTGCAGTACAAAGGGCCGGAAAAGGTTAAGTGGTTCTGCCTTTTGAAACTCCACTGGAACACCCAGTTCCTGTGGTAGATTTCTATTTCCAATGAAAAAGTGGTAAAGCCTTTTTTCTTGCAAGCTTTTCTCCAAAAAGTTGAGTACATCTTGCAGCCTGGCCTCCAGACAGTCAGAAGTCCACGCTGAACTAGGATGGATTTGGAGCAAATGCAGCATTACTGTTTTGAAATGGTAGTTTGTCAGGCTACTTGGTTCCGTCAGACTGCACTGCTTTCCATGAAGGAAAGACACAATCTGGAGGCAACTGAGGTGGCAAGCATTAGCAGGCAAAGTTTTGGAAATAAACTGGATATATCTCTTCTCGTACACAGTAAAGGTGAGAAACCATTGAGTGTTGCTGGTGAAGCTCTGTGCCAAGCTGTTGAATGGAAAGTGAGAGATAAAATATACATCAGAATCTGCGTACTGTACCACAGGCCTCAGATTGAATGTGATGGTTTTTCCAGACTTGAACTTAATTTTCAGGGCACCTGGAGAATCCAGGTGACTGAAAATAAGACTGAATTCATACTTGTGTGCAATTTTATTCCATCCCTTGGTAAGTGCCATCTGGAACCATGTCATAACCTGGTCAGAATCAAGATACTGAGTGTCTTTGAAGCAAAGGAGGTTTTCCATATGGCTACTCTGCCTAGTTTGGCTCACTTTGCTATGAAGCAGACAAAGTAAATCTTCCCCCAATTTAGTTTTATCACAGATACAACTTGATGAGTTCTCATCTGCCCGGATGATCTTTATCATACCGTAACTTCCTTTGTCTGGTAGAATAGACTCTCCTGAACACCAGGTCTCAAACTGGAAACAGTATGGCTCTGGGGGATTAAAGGGGACAATGAAATCACAAGTGAAAGGCTTGTTTGCTCTCCAGTTTTCATACATGCTCCCAACTCCTATCGACTCTTCCACTTCCATGTCAGTGTCTCGGTTGCACACGCTTCTCAAAGCTTCTAATAAGTCATCTGCAAAGCCTTCCACAAGCTCTCGGTTCCTAGCAATATCACTTGTCACACTCTGAAGGCATCTTTCATAAAAACTGTCCAATGTGACCTTGTCTGGTAGAATAAAACCTTTGAATGTTCTTCCCAGCACATTAATTTCATCATCTTCTTTGGTATAATCTTGCCAGTTTCCTTCCTGGTAATCCTGTCTCCAGAATTCAATCAGAAGGAAAACTACCATGGACAAAGCAGTCCAGAAATTCCAAGAAAGTGATTCATGGTCATACTGTTTTTCTGGTCCAGTCTTCTCCTCTGAAGAATCCACTGAAACCTCTTGTGCTGCTAATTCCTGCTCCAGTTTCAGCTGCTCTAGTCTCAGGTTCTCCTCACGCTCTTTCATCTTTTCCATGATTTCTTCTGTGTTTTCAAAAACAGTAGCATTTTCCTTTGGGAATAGAAGTGGATGGTTTATAATAGCTGTTATTACCACCAAGCACACCCGGAAGAATCCAGCCGGCATAATAAAATCTTACCTGTGAGAGAGACAGAGAGAAACAGTTAAGCTTTGCTAATAAAAGCACATAGATAGGAAGGAGTATATTACTGGCATTGCTGAAATAACACTCTAATACTTTTCTTACTTTTTTCCTCTAGTTCTAAAAATGTCCATGATTTTAGACATAGGATGCAATTATCTTTATATCAAATATAAATGTTAGTATGTTTCAGGAATTCATTTAAAGAGAATAGGTACTACCAAGAGAAAAGGGGGTGACATAAAAGTATCAATTTCAAGCAAAAGTTGGGTGCTAATTATAAACTCCACAAGAGGAGTTAAAGCAAACTAAAGGCAATGTTCATTTTGTCAATGCTCCATTTAACATTGCCACAATGAAGTGTATGAAGATTGTTCCCATTGGTATCAAGAGATTAAATTTATTTTATAGCTAATGAGATACAAAAAAATTTGTATCTTTGAAATTTTAGAAGCAACCCTTACGTAACTAATTTTATATGTATATGTCCTAAAGGTGCATTAGTTCACATGATTTTGCATATTGATCTACCAACCTGTGCATTCTAAAATAAATGAAAGAGCTAGAAAATTGTTACCTCTCCTAGTACAGCATACAATATTTATAAAGATAATAGCATTAAAGCCACTATTTATTCCCCCTTTGTATTTATAATTGTTTTGCTTTTAAACTTTCATTGAGTCAAACATTCTTCACAATGAGGAAAGTGCTAGCTTACATTAGCATTCAGTTACTCACACATACATGTGTGACTGATTCATACTTCTGATTTTTCATACAGCACTATCTATAGAAACTGATCTTAGATCATTTACATAAGCAAATGATCTAATGGATGTTTGGTATTATGCAGTCAAAACTCTACATAAGAAACAGTTCTGGCTAATAAATCATACTAGTTTTAATACATCTGTCTTCTAAAGAAACATGGGCTAGAGTTTCAATCAGACTTGGCTGCAGTGTCCCTCGGGCACATGATTGTCATCTGCTACACAAGGAAAGTCAGTGGGAAGTGAGCAGGTCACAAGTCGCACCCATTACTTTTTTGCTTCCTTATGCTTGCTTCTTAAGAGTCTGGCCATGGCATCTCCCCATGTTATGTAGCATCTGCTTGCAATAGTTGCTTTCCTGGGACAACAACCAAACCATCTACCCATTCATGCTCCATAGCACCCACCAGCCCTTTTGCGGCTCTAACCTATAGCTCTCACCTATCAATAGCTTGCTTTGGGTCCCTGCCTTTTCCCACATCGCAAACTCATCACAATACTTCCTGGATTGCTGTTGCTGTGCAATGTGGCCATGTGACATGTCATACTTCACAACCACATCACATAGTAATGGAAATCTTGTGGCGATACAGACGGCGAGATTGGATTATGTTGCCGCCCTCATCGCATCTGCAGAGAATAGGTCCTCCGCACTGTTTAGGGTCACCAGATCTCTCTTAGAT